>VOMN01031082.1:0-15257 GCA_014899125.1 Orchestia grillus
TGTCGGTACATGAGAGTTGCCATTGTGTTTGTTTAACCTGGTGTGTTCCATCGATTCTAAATATACTCGTGGTTTTAAGCCGTTACTGCACTGGTCTTCCGCGACCAGCGTATAAACGTGTTAAAACACTAAAATTTCTTCATTCATTATTTAAGCCTTCTTTACACGGTGAGTTACTTTAAAACAGAGAGATCAGGTAATTTATGTTGTGGCTAAGTAAACTAGTTTCACAGCTACAATTTGTATTACTCTACTAATTACCCTTGAGGCGATGAAAACATAGAATCGACATTCAGAGCATTAGGGGTTCGATTCCCAGGAAGCAAACCGATTTCTACTAATGATCGATTTATCGGCCTGGCGTACTGCGTCACCATGCATTGAGTGCCTGGCGTACTGCATCACTATGCATTGAGTGCCTGGCGTACTGCGTCACCATGCATTGAGTGCCTGGTGTACTGCGTCACCATGCATTGAGTGCCTGGCGTACTGCGTCACCATGCATTGAGTGACTGGCATGGCTTTCCTTTCGCAATAGGACGAATGAATGATTGCAAACCTCAACTTAAGGCAATACAAACTAACTTTACTTTTGAATTTGAATTATTATCAGTCAAGTTAACGCACTACTGACTGCAATACAGCACGACCCTCTTAACGTGTGAGACTCACAAAGGGACAACCGAGCTCTCTTGTCAAAGATTTAGAGTTAATTCAGTTCAGGTTCCGAATTCTTGAACAAGTCATTCGACACAGCAATGCCTTGAAGTCATTCTCTGATTTGCCAGTTGAAGAAGCTCTGGAGCAAAGAACATTCTTACTAGCCATGCATAATTTAGCATCCTACAAATGTTTGAACTTCGGAACTCCACTCACCTGCAGTCGACCCTGGAAATTGAGTTCAAAGGTTCTCAGTCTCCAGACTCACTGTGAGGCCCCGGCTCAAGTTTTTAACTCCTGCGAGGACACTTCACTCTCAGCCCAATTTTACCTGGTAATGTAAATCACCAAACTGTGAACAACTTCCAAAGTTATGCACATGCCCAGGACCCAAATCGCTAGGAGCTCTTGGACTCAGGTTCTGCAGATCACGGCTTGTATTTAGTTGAACGTCAGGCACGGGATCTTTAAGACTTCATTCATGCCGCACGCAGCTCGACTTCGATCAAATTTGGACGTCAGGTTTTTTCATCGATTCCGTTTAACAGTTCATCCCGAAGATTTGAGTGGATAACTGATTTTGAATTCCAAACATTCTCGTTCTACAGTTTGTCCTCAAATTTAAAGTAGGTCTCAAACAATCTTGTCGGCTACTCTATGTCTCAAATTAAAGTATGCAAAATTTGCAAACATCTAAAAAATGTTGGCCTCTGGTAATATACCCATTAAACGACTTGCTATTGATTTGTGTAGTCTCTGAATTTCATTACATAACATCAAACCTCTCAAGTTGGAGTACATTGCATAAATAATCCTGTTACTAAACTTGCAATAGTAACGGCATAGTCAAGGGTAAATTATTCCCTCTAAATTTCAGAGTTTTTTGTTTGCTCATTTACTTTTGCATGTTCTCATGCTAGCTCAACGAGAAGTGAAAACAGAGTAATTGGTGATAGCGACATGCAAACATAACCTAAGAAACTTCTTCTGATACTTTGCTTAACGCCCAGTTCACCAAATGCGCCTATAACTCGTGTTAGACAGTTAACTGAGAAGTATGAATATAACTTGGTGATATAATAGCTATACTATAAACTCTGTATTAATACATTATTATTTCTTCTATTTATTTTGCATCACTAATTTACTAGTTAGTGGGGAGGTAATGCAATTATATCTCCAAGAACGAGACTCGTGGAGACGACACGCCTGGCGCGCGTAGAGTCGCTTTCCAGTTCACAAATTTCATAACAAAGGCTCTTGATCAGATATATTAATTGAATTTCTTCCATTGTACAGCGTGAATCAAAGAAAATTTTGATAACCACCGCTGAGACTGGGAGAAAAAAATTGATATAATCAAGAATCACTCCTGTAGTTAAATTTTAAAGCTGTAAAGAGACTTTATGTACACCCCATACGCCATATGAACGTCTCATTTCTGAGGAGGGAATTGGATCACCTTGCCAGTAGTTAGTAAACTTGTAACGCAGTTTGATGGCAAGTAAGAGTAATACACATACACAAAGTCAGTAGTAGCGCTCTCATTTCATTTTCAGGTAATATTCCCGCTTGTGCACACCGCTGTCCCCTCCCACCAGGAAGACGCGGAGGCGCCCAGTCGTTCCCAGCTGCGGACGCGAGCCCCGGGGTGTGACGTGGGCTCACAGAGCTCATTTGCATGCACGGCGGAAGCGAATTATGTCTTAAAAATAAGATTACTTCGTCCTAAAAATATTCTGAGAAGTTAGCGTTTAACTCAAGGATTTGCACAAATTTGCTAGGAGAGCGTAATTTGACTCAGGCAGTCAAGTACGGTGATGTTCCAGTTTTGGCTCGCCCGGACTTTCGCTTCCAATTTTTCCAGGCCGCTCGTCAGCGTGTAGACACAGACGCTCGTAACAAAAATAAGGTCACGTTTAAGAAGAACGGGCTGACGAGAACGGGCTGACGAGTTCAATCTTAAAATCCCAAGATTGAACCAAAAAAATTAAGCGCGAAATAAAATTTCCAATGAGTTTTTTCGAACTCGTAACATTCGGTTAATGTAACTTTTATGGAGTTGGGTTGCGGTACTTTTTTTTATCAGAACGCTAATTAACGACGAGTTAATTGCTGTCTTTAAAGAAGCACAATTTGGAAAATATTAGACTTTTTGAAACTATAGCTAACGCATCCCACTTACAACATACAGTAAGATTTGCTCCTTCAGGTCTTGTGATGACACAAGCCTGTACGAAATTTACTGAATTTCGCAGTCCCGCCGCAGGTGCGTGAGGCTGCGTGAACAAACAAGTCTACTGCAGACTTCTACCTTTATTCGCTGAGATACCCGCAGCTATTGCTCAAAGAGCCTTCGCAAAAGTATGGCTTCAAATCTGTGAGAATTTATTTTTCACGAAACATAAATAATTTCTTACGAAACATCTATTCCAATGAGCATTTTTGAGGAAGACCTTCAAAAGGATGCTCAGCAAGCTTCACAGCTCTTCATAATTTAGCATCTCACAAGTACACAAAATCGATCACTTGATGCTGCTCAGGATGGGTCATCATTTGCTCAACATGTTGGTTCGAGTGTCTGACCGGCCTACGGGTGTCTCATATGTTGTTTGGAGTTGTTCAGGACCATACAATAGGTTCGAGCTCATGGGATTTTTTCTCACATACTTCATTCTCTTTTCTTCCACACGTTTATTTTATTCATGCTATAAATATTGTAGGAAAATTATATTTCATTCAGTGGTGGTATTTTCATGCTATGTACATGCCATGTTCATACTATTTGTTGCCAGCTGTTGCGGGACTGCTTAACCTTCGACAACACTAACGTCATTTTACAAACGAACTGCAGCACTAAGGCGCCTAAACGCGCGCACCACATAATGTGCGATTTCAATCACTATGCACCTACACACCAGGCGCAATGTCTTCATCATGTACTGAACTATTCAAACTTTGTAGGGAAGGCGACGCTGCAACCCACACAAGGGGGGCATGANGGTGTCATTCCGCACACTAGGCTCAATAAAATTAATTTTTAGCAACTATTGCGATGATTTTCATTTTGTAGAAGCAGGAAAGTATTTCCCTGGCGTTAGATCTCTGTAAGTGGGACGTGGGGTGGCCTGTAATGTCATAACATCTAAGTCTTTTTTTCCTTATGGTAATACTTACATGAAAAGATTTTCGGACATCGTTCTTGTTCTCCCAAGTGTCGAGGATTTCAAGGAAAAGATCAAAACTGAAATCGACGGCACGTCACCTGAGATGCCACGGAGCGGCACGGAGGACTTCCGGGAACGATTCCATCAACACACAGCTAGAATCATCCACTAGTCGTCTGAAGAATAATTTTAAATTCTGTTAACGAAAACCGTTCTAATATACTTTCTAAAATATAGTTACATCTTTTTTTGAATAGTTAATTCATTTCTCATACGCATTCAAAATATGAGAAATATTTGTGCATCAACCATGCACGAGGCACGAGAAGTACTGCCTTATGCAATCATGAATTCAAAACATGAATAATAACCCTGGATTTTAGGTAAAAGAAAGCAATATGTAACACCGATCATTTTTACCTTATAACACATGACGGTTTTGCCGACCAGGGGAAAGTGACGGTGAGCACCTGCGAGCTTTGATAATAAGCGATGCAGACCTGAAAACAAGCCTCCAGTTTCGTCGACCGCAGAGAGCATGTTGCCTACGACGAGACTCTACGTAGGAGGCTCTAAACTGTTCCTCGGATGAACACTAACGCGAAACATGATTTTTGTGTCTAATTTACAAAGGGGAATGTGCTCCTGTTCAAGTTACTAGGGCGCTTTTCCGAGACCGGCTTCAGGAGCGCGGCCGTAAAAATTGGCGAATTCGAGATTGCAGAGCCTCGATGAGACTGCGGGCAGTAGATAAGCAATGCTGAGGTGCCTTCGTGCTGCAGAGTACCAGACAAGTGCCATAGTCGAATTGGCACTCCACTTCAACGCTAGAAGAAACACGACTTCTGGACGAACAAGGCCAACATTCACCTAGCATGCAAAGCTTCTACACAACATCGGCGGCTCGAGTGAAGCAAATAAAGAGTTTTTGGAAGAAAGTTCCGTCGACCTTTGTACACAGAACTTTACCTCTCAGCAATGGACCAAAAAAAACGGTCGGAAAAGGTTTTCAAACATCACCCTAGAAACTCTTGAGGATTCGAAGGTACAGATCAGGAATTCCAATTTTTTAAGCACATTCATACTGAAATCTCTTGGTATGATTATTATTATCTTGCTGACACTTAGCATTAGCCATCATTGACACATGAACTTCATGAACACACAAATAGCATAATCCAGATTTTAGACAACTCAATTTTTAAATCAATAATACAGGAATACTTTCGATCCAGGCTATAGCAATGAACCATAACCAAATACGCAAATACTAGATCATCTGATCTGTTCGACGTGATGACGTGAGACACGAGCTACGGCATCCAGCTCAGGTGCCTCTGCATCACGCGCTGCACGGAGCTACCAACCACGCTGCTCACCGGCGTGGTTATTAAAACCCAATCTGCAAAGGTTATTAAACCCCAACTGAAAGCACTGAACTCGACTGTGGTCTGGACGACTAGTCCCGAAGAAGGACGTTCCATAAATTTGAGGTTGTCTGATGTTACTACGACCGCAACGTGACAGTTTAACTACGCACCTTTCATCTTCGCCAGTGATTTGAATAAGATGGGACAGCCATTCTGCACACTCGAATTTTATAGCTACCCCACACGTGTTCCAGCACGTCCAGCATGGACAACAACATCAGACGGACGTGAGCTTTACGGGCACCCACAGAGAAAAGTAAAAACTGGGGGTAAACTGAGAGCACCAGACATCAGTATTCATTTGTGCTGGTCTAGTGGGAGGCAAGATTCGCCAATTTGCCTCGGCCTGCGGCCCTCAGCGGAGACATTTTTCAGGAGCGTCCCTCTCGGCGGAGGTGGCTCAGGAGGACACAACCCAAAAGCCGAATTTACCTCGCGAGTCTCCCCAACCGTCGGGGAGCAAAATCCCATAAACCAACATCCAAAGTAAGAAAAAAACGTTTCGTTTCCATGCACTGCACGTCTATGGTGCGTCGGTTGAGACGAGTTGCTAAAGTTACGCCAGAATTTTTATCCATACTCAATAAACAAAATATTTAAAAGTAAATCTACACACTGAAAGGACTTTATCTCATGGCCAGGTTGAGCAATAAGATAGTTCTTTCTACGAGGCTATCCTTTCATTGTAAGTACAAATTTCAACATCGTAATAAATTTTTCACGACCAACGGAAGTGTTTCTGACGTCATTATCCTCAAACATTCGATCTCCTCGATAATCATCACTCAATTCATTTTGCACGGGTGTTAAAAAGTAGTAAAATTATTTGTCTGAACAGCGGCACATGCAGAGTCGGGCACACTTCACGCCTCAGTTATTTCGCTAGCGAACAGTCGCATCCTTGAGAGAATTTTTCTTCGACCGCAAACTTTTTTATGCTTCTTGCCAACATGAAAATTTTAGCAATACATAAATCAATTTTACCCAAGCTCTGAAATAAGGTAATAAAACAGAGCGATAAAGTAAGACAGGGACTCGATGACCCGCAATCAATAATGCACAAATATCTGACTGAGCTATTCGAATGCAGATCAATTTCAGTTCAATTTTAGGATGCCATAAATCAGCCCCGTTAAGGATGGAAGACCCGACGTGATGCTACTAAAAGATGTAAATCGCAGGGGTCTTGTGTAGAGAATAAATTGTCGAACTTTTCACTTCTTATCTTTCAAAATAGTGTACTGGTCGCAAGTTAAGCGAGTTAATTATTTGTTAACGAAAAACGACGGATCGTTTAGAGTGAACAACATACGTATTCTTTGTGCACGGCGATATTTGAGTGCTGAAGCTTTTCTTAGACACCCTGAATTACGCGTCTCGGCTGCCTAGAAAAATCTTATATATAACGTGTTTTGGCTCAGATGGATATCTTCAGTTCCCGCATTAAATGATTTTCAACAGAAAGCGTTGCTTGTATCAACCGTGAGCCCATTCACTAATACAATTCATTGAAACTTACAACGTCAGAATACTTTTCGGTATGAATAAACCCGCTGAAAATTTCTTTGAAAGCTTTGGCTTTCGAACTTTCTCTTTTTCAAATTATGCCAAGACAAAATTTGTGGCGCTAATTTCTACGAATGAAGTCGGTACACTTTCCCGCTGAAGGGCGCCTGAAGGCTCGTGCAGTCACGATGAGAATTAGGCACCGAAGTGTTGATACTTTGTGCGCGAGTTTGTTGAAGACATGAGTAGGGAACATCTAGGCATTTGTTATAATGAATAGATGAGTTGAAGACATGAGTAGGGAACATCTAGGCATTTGTTATAATATATACAACACAACGCAAGGCTCTTTCTAGTGGATGGCCAGGGCGAGGAGTCTCGCATTTCGATCAATTTTGCTCTGACGCTCATTTACTATTATATGGCTGTGATGAATAATATAGTATGAAGTATGAATGATGTGTGTAATTAATTTATCAAGCGTGAACTAGTGGTTGGTTCTGTCCAGTTCATTAGAAGTAAAGTTCATGTGGAAAAGTTTATGTGGGGAAGTTCATGTGGGGAAGTTCATGTGGGGAAGTTCACGTGGGGAAAGAAGTGTCCGATTTCACCGCCTCACGGGACACCCCAGCATTGCAGCATTGCAAGTATTGCCTCGGGCTTCTCACGAACCAGCAATACCTGGCCACCATTGCCTGAGCCAAACAATCGCGTATCAAAATACGAGCAAACAATTGCGTATACATATATTTTCCCTGACACACAAGTCTACCTCTGAAGCCCTAGTACTGGTCCACTACAAATTTTGCCTGAAAGCATCGACTAACAGACCATTGGATGCCCGAGTGGCGGGAGCAGCTCGGTGCACTCCTCCACTTAATCTGCAACTGTCCGCAGACTGCCGCACCGGATGAGCATTTGTGCATAAAAACTGGCTTCACGAGAGCCATTACTGGACACCGTAAAGGCGTGCGCTGCAGGGCGAGTCACCTGCCGTCGTCATGACGAGAGCTTCAGCGGATGCAGTCGCAGGTTACTGCTTTAAGAGGATAAAGGAAATTGGAAACTTGTCTCCGTAACAGATGGGCAGCACCACGACTTCACGGAGTGACGGGAGCACAGGGAAATTGAGGTAATGCTGGGTCAGATCTTCAAGTTCTAAGTAGCATGTTGGGCATTGCAGTATTATCTTTGTATCAAAAACTTGGTGGCTAGTTCGCTGGAAGCCCTAATCAAGTAAACCTTTGCAAGGCACACGTCAATGGCTGACAAAAGTATTCCGTGAAACAAAGCTTCAATATACAACAACCTACTCTCCTCTTTGATCAGATTCCTGAAATAAATCTAACGAAACTGCAGTGACATTATTTCAGTGCTTCTCGTAGCATCATTCTGAATACATAAATTCTGGAAGAACAATATCATTACTGAACACGTTCCTTCGAATGAAAAGAACTTTTTGCTTCCCTGATCTCAGTTCCAAGTAATCTGACCGTCTCAGTTTTCCATACTCGATTGCTGTTATTGTTTCCAAATATTAATTTACAATTTTATAATAATGCAATTTTGATATTGGTATTCTAATAAATTATTTTATCGTGTACTTCGACTTTCATATCTTAATATATTTAATTTTTGTTTTAATAATAAACTTCTTATTATTATACTATCGTAGTAAAGTATCAAATTATGTTTAATTATATGTTTTCATATATTAATAAATATTAATATTATAATGATAACAAAACAATAAATGATTTACTTATAGTAAAATTGATAATGAAATATATAATATCAGTTTATGTGTGCATACTTGCGAATGAATTTTAAAAGCGTGCTAAATTCTGTTGAAATAGCCCGTATTTTCAAAACAATTAAGAAAATGAAGCAGCAAAAGAGTGGTGAGAGGAGAGAACTGTTAGCTGGTAAAACGGAATTTCCTTCCGAAATCCTGGCTTCGTAACGAGGGCCTCGTGCGAGCCGCTGTCTGCCGGACAGGTGAGACTGACGCAAATTTTTTGTGTGGCGTGACGACCAGTTAAGACGGTCGAACACTGACGGCCGAACAGAGTGAATGGATCGCACTCAAAGGCGATTCTTGACAAGTGGATCCAGACCTAAAGCGCTTGGGAAATTTTGCAATGGGAAATGAGAAATTACAACTGGATTCAATAGATCTATTTTAGGAACGTAATAGAACGTAAAAATAAACGTAGAAATAAAAATTAGCTATGCATTTCATGTTACGTGAATTGTTGAATTAACTTGTTTCGACTTCAAATTTGATTGATTTGACATTTTGCAGTGGTAATGTCGTTACAATAAACAATACAGAAAACTTATCATTGAGACAGGAGTTGCACTTTAAATAAGTAATCCATGTATGAAGGCCGCGGGAGCTGCTCGTGAGGACCACGCTGTGCCTAGCGAATGCAATAACTCCCCCTTCCTTCTTCCCCCACCACCGCCCGCACTTTGTTTTCGCCCTTCAAAAATGGAAAATTTGCCTCAAAGACAGATCACTCCCTGGACGACTTGTTGAGCTCTATGAAGACTGATTGACCCAACTTATTCACGAAAATCAATCCTCGTCAACCGACAAAAGACCTGCCGCAACTGATGGGCTGCGATCAAACCCCTGCGGGATGCCACCTCGGTCTGCAAAGATCAGCAGCTCGGGGTCCAAGCGTCCTAGCATTGTGAGCGGAGACAAGAGAAACAAACTCTCTCGTTTGCCCTCAATTTGCTCGCTCGATATATGTTGCCGTAAACCGAGGGAAAAACAGCGTTTTCTTTACAGCATTGAAGCTGACCATTGAAAACGGAGCCTTTACATCAAGCGAAAAACAAGAAGCATGGCTCAGCTCGGACAAACAAGCGAATTCACTTGAAAAACAAGAGCTTAATCCTCAAAAAATAAATAATTTGTTCTCTTACAACACGACGACACTTCTCCTCGCATTGCCAGGATGTCCAAGCCGCGACTCAAGAATTAAAGAGGAAAATGCTGCCGTCACTCTCCCTGCTTGCTTGCCTTGGCATTGCCAGATTTTCATCTCTGTTTGTTAGTCACTTCAAGACTGGTAACGCGGTTTGGCGTTCAGTAACGACTTGAAATAGAGGGATTGGTTGCACAAACTCACTGAGTCAAGACCAGGAAATTTTGATCGCCGAGGCATCGAAAAACTTATTGACGATGGGGAGGAAATCGTGACGACGGAAAGTATGTTGTTAATTTTTTATATGTTTTGGGGGAAAGTACATATTTTGTAAAATTTATGCAGCGTTGTAGAATTTAATATAACGTTTAAGTATTTTTCCTCTGCAACAGTAAAGAAGCAAGTACAAAAAATTCGAGAGGATTTAAATTTAGGATTCTGAAAATTCTATTCAAGAATCGGTCAAGTTTCAAAACGAAAAACAACTCCGACATATTTTTAATAAATCAAATTTTGCAACCAAACGTAGTTCGAAAATTGTCATAATGACTGAAGCTATAACATTGATCCGTATCTTCTCAAACCACACGCACGGTCGCGCACCAAATTAGAATGAGCTTTTCTAATGGCTTTCGTCAAGTTGACAGTACTCAGCGCGTTTCAAAGCAAACTTCAACTCAATGAAACACGAAGAGCAAAAACACGGCACAAGGTAAGCAGCAACAGCAGGCACATCTCTGAAAATGGAAGCATAATGAAGGGCACTCCCTTCATTATGAAGGCACACGCAGACGCCGGACTGGAGTCGTGAGGGCGGCGAGAACTAATCAGCGAAGGCAAACATCGAGCGCCTGGTGAAGGGGAAGGCAGAGTCAGCCAACATCGGAGGCTCTCGAAGGTTCGAGTTATTAAAGTGTTGGGGACTTGGCTCCTCGGCAGCCAAATTGTCTGGCGACAGAGACGCGCGTGCCAACCTCAACACTGGAAAGTTTGGTAGAACACGAAGTGGAGAAGCACAGGCAATCTTTGTCAACGTATGACGTAAGTATTTCCAGCCTGTGTGATTTGCGGTCTAATTTTTTAGTTTCTGGTGTTTGAAATACGTGCTTTTGAGTTAGGAGCTCATATTTCGAATGGTAGAACTCAAAAATTTTGAACGTCAATCAAATAGTGTTCAAAATAACTACGTCATACCTCGAAGATTGTTTGTGATAGAACTAACTGAAAAAAGTTCTTAAATATTTTTCAACGCTATCGGAAATATCAAGTTCGCCACTATGCTTCATGCAGTGAATGTGACGGCGGCAGTTGCAATAGCAAGCGCAAGGGCACAAAGAGACGAAAACCGTCTCTAAAATTTGAATTTTTATTCATTTCCCTTATTTCATGTTAATTAATAAGTCCTTCGAAAATCATTTTCCTACTTTTATTCGAGAATATGACCCTATGGCCAAAATTTTGTCTACATTGTAGAAGTTTTGTCTCCATTATTCACCTACATTGAATGAAAAATTCTGCACCCATTGAAATGAGATTTTTCAGTCGCTTTTTCTTTGTTCATTTTGAACTCATTTCACTGGGCCACTGCACTGTGAAATCAACCATAACGATTTACGGTGGTGTTCTGCCTATTCGAAATACAATTTGACGTTTCAAGTCATAGGCGCTGCACCTGTCAAGCCCAAGTCGGACAAAACGTTTGAATATGGATCCAATATTGCGCTTCAAATCAAATTTGGTAACGGACTTGAAAGAGCGCCCCCCTCGGGTGCATGGACGCGACGACAATTGTTTGGGCCACGAAAGGTAAATGCTGATAACTTATACCTCTCCGATAACACTCCTAGTTAACATCATGGAATATTCCTGCAAGTTATGGAATATCCCTGCCTGTAGCCTCTATATCCCTTCAGTCTCACCTTCTCACGACAGTCAGCAGAGTAACATTACCGTTGAACTGACATACTAAGAGGAAAATGTTTCTACGTAGCGCTATTGTAAGCGACTCGGGGGGAACATTATTAATAACTTGGCACAAGGAACACCAGTGTTCGCCTCTGCTACTTCGGTCAAAAAACCTGCGAAAGTTGCATCACACCTTCGTAATTAGAAGGATCAGAACTATCATGAGCGCGAGCGCTTTCAGTTCCTGCTTAGTAGGTTCTCAGGAGCTGTGAAGGTGGCAGAGGGTAGAGGCATATTGAATAGACCTGGCGCACGCGCGAGGTGGCTTGGCGCCTTGCTGAGGATAAACATTCAAAAGTCACGAAACAATTATGTGCATTTATTGTACGAAAAAAGGACTTTCTCATTTTCTTTCTAGTGCATCCTACTTTCATGAGAGTTTTCCAAATTTTACCTGTAACTGACATCGTTTATATCTTCCTTAAGCCATGTTCAACTAAAATAGAAAATCCAAAGAAAAATAAAACTAAATCTGAAAATCCCCACGAAGGAAAGACGCGAGGAATCAGATCAGGGCACGTCGTTCGAAATTCGATAGCAGTTCAGAAGTTTTGTCGGGAAGAGTGTACTTTAAGTTTTAAAGTCGTGATGCATCGGATGATTTTTCAAACAGTGAAGATAAAGGAACACGCGATGCAGATTTAGAAAGTTAAGAGAAACAATTGTCCAACTCCGCATTGTAGACCAGAGCACTGTGTACAGCGTCGCCTGATCGTTACGGGTACGATTGCTTAACCCCCTCATCCAGCACGTCTCAGCTGAAATTGGGTAGACTGTAACATAGGCACAAGCTCAGAGACAAATTAAAACTAATTTAAAAATGAACACCAAAAGTTTGTAAGCGTTAGTGATAATAAATTTAACCTTGTTGTTATGTGATCGAACATTAGAGAATTTAGCTTTGATTTCATTCCGTTAATTTCAGGTAATGCTAAAAAATTAGCTACTAAATGGGCCGCCGGATATCTGATCTCACGTTGCACACGTTCCTCGAGATCGCATTACAGGAGATTTTCGAGCTTCTGTAAGAGCAGAAGCAAGACTCAGGGATTCCTGCTAGCGCAAACTCAATTTTGAAGCGTAATTATCGCACAGCTCAGGGGTCAGGAGGTACAGCGCACGGCTACGTCTAGGTTATGGCTCTGCAGTGTTGTGTACAATTGAGTCTGTGAATATGTCTCTTAAAGCTGAACACGACAGCGAAAAGCAACTGTTGTGCTACAACATCTACAGTAAGTGTGTTAACGAATAATTAGTAGAGGTAAGCTAAAAATGTGATGTTCCAAAGGGGAGCAATAAAAGTATTTTCGTAAATGATGTCGAACGCACGTGAAAGTTCAAAAGCAAAGACTAATCATGAAATAGTATTTATTTAATTTAATTTCATTAAATTTATAATTTAACATCTAACCCAATCATTTACTCCACGAATTTAATTTAATTTCATCACGTTTCAAGCGTCACGATCGCCGCTGACTCTCAATGCACTCGTCTGTTCGACATCTGTTCTTTCAACTCGTTGTTGCCCTTGAGCATGGCAATACTTTTGGAAGACAACTCCATTTAAATTCGTTACTTCTTTTCTAAGGTAATTCGTTGAGCGCGGCCCTCCATTAAAATGAGTCGCTGCCGAGAGCCAAACAATGTTCCGAGCTACAAAAGAGACGACCTAATAAGGGAAGGCAGGTAGGGCATACGATTATTGGAACTTTACCGTGAAGGCCGTGAGCAACAATTTTCGGAGCTGCACGAGCAGAATTAGAAGCAGCTAAAAGCGATAACTTTATTAATGATTCATTTGTAAATTGAGCAGCACACTCAGAGCGCAAAGGCGTGTGGAAAATGCTGCTCCACGTCCTGTAGAGCGTTGAACACAAGACCACCTGGCGTGGCGAGAATTTAAATAATGATGCTTGTAGTAAATCCATGTTTCTTCGCCATTAGTGCACGAGATTCAGGAAGAATAATTAAGTATTAGTCTAAACGCGAACATCATTTGCCTCCCTTCTGAATCAATCCTTATTTAGTTCAGAGCAATAATACTATGTATAAGTAATGACAAATCCCGGCTCTCTCTCTTACGATGAGGTGTAGGTATATCCGCAGAAGGTCCCTAAGGGTTGTGCAAGAACGTGTCAGATAAACTGTCGTGCTGTTGAATTTTTATTTACGTTCATATAAGTAATATTACTAAACCCGCAGAGTATATTATTGGTTATTCAGTATTGTCACGTCATAAAGACATCATCGTATCTAATCTACACATTTTGTTATTAAACGCAAGGGTTACGCAACGGCAAAAAAGGGTAAGAAACAAGGAGGTTGGGTGAGAAGGGAAAGATCTTCTCACGCATGCAATGCTGCAAAAACGACTCCCATTTATGCATGATAACGACCTAAGTTCGGTGAGCTAATGCAGCAACAGCGAACCAGATGTCTCATGAATAATTAAATGTTCATGAGAAAGTGTACCGTTTATTGACAATAAGGTTCATACAGTCACGTTTCATAAAGATGGTGCTAGGTTTTCGTTCAAAGCTAATTGCAGTCTCACTGCAAAAGTACTTTGGTCGCAATAGGGTTGAGGCCGCGAGTTTTTGAGTGACATTCGTCTTCGCCATTGCACTGAGAAAAATTTAGATGCAATTTTGTCGCGCAACCGACACACGAGTCACAAATTTATTACAACACATATAACAATAAATCTTTTTAAGCTTAGGCTGCATAGGGCTATCTAACAAAACATACCTGATGGCATGTCTTGGCAGGTTATACATGTTAATACGGCTTTAGTTCAGCACGGGAAAAATACCTTCATGTAACCCTGAGCGCATTTACTAATCAATTAAGCTGAGTCGACACTTTCTAGTGAAGAGTACGTTCGCTGCAATTTATAAGGAAGACGAGAAGGTTTTTCTTGATCTAGCCTTCTGTCGGCTTGGAGTCATGTGAACTAGCTACGGGCAAATCATATTAGTAGCTCTATGTAGAACCATGGAGAAATTTACCTTAGTTAAAGAACCGCTCTCATCGACATCATTTATCTCTATAACACGATTGAGAACACCCCACCCTCTCCAAAAATATGCAGTTATTCATCTTATAATCATTCTGAGATTATCCTATCGTTATCAATCAATAAATGAAACCCCTTTTTTGAACATCCTGCGATGTGGCTGTGACAAGCTGAGCTCAAATTATACTCAAGTTGAGGCCCTCTTCCAATGGGCCTCGCTCCAAGGCACTCCTCATCATTGGGGTGTCCGAGTGCGCCCGACCTGTCGACCTCCGCGTGAACTCCTAAGAATTGCAGTCAGATCTTCCTTTTGAACAAGGGAAGGTGTCGAGTTTTTCAAATCATTGCGCGATGTTGTCTGTATGTCCAGCGTTAGCGGACCACTTCTCCGTCTGTCCGCTGATACCAGCGCCAGCTGTCCGTCATCAGTCATTTTCTCGTCTGGCAACAAGTTTTTAAATGAAAACGATAAATTCTCCACAGCTTATGAAAAACAGGAACTTGCTACTTTTATCTCCTTCTTTTCACGGTATGACCTGCAAACGCAAACAAGTTCAGTGCGAGATAAGAAATA
>VOMN01031083.1:0-10349 GCA_014899125.1 Orchestia grillus
GTTTGTAATGAGTTTTAAAGTTAGCTTTAGAACAATTAAAATACCGATGAATCATATACATATGCTTTGGTTGTTTAAAATCATAACTACGCATAGATTTTGATCATTTTAAAAATGGTCTCTGCTGTCAATGAGATTTAGGTCACCCTTTACGGTGTTTAAGTTAGGTTTGTTCGGGCGTTCGTTCGTTTAGGATGGCTGAAATAAAGGAAACAGGTTTTTTTTTTACATTTAACTCGTATATTTGCATCATGAAGATTCGGGTCTGATCCCGTGGTTAGTGTACTTTGTGGTGCGTGATTGTATAGTAGCTTTGTGTGTGTGTATTTATTTGGTGGCATCGACGCAGGAAAGAGAGCTTGAGCACGCCAGGGAGGACTTCGGAAGAGGCCGGTAGGAGGCGTTGAATACGAAGATACGAAAGAAAGACCGAGTGCTACTTCTACCGCGGGGTTAATCGAACGAATGACGGCGTCGGCCAGTGCCAGCGGCAGCGTGCTATTTGCGGAAAAAATGGTTCTTCCAAATGTTTAACTCTGACCTGTTTCTAAATAATCAAGAATAATTTTCTAATTAAATTCTTAAAGCATGCTTAAATTAAAGTAGAGTGCCGTCCAAAAACAACATTTAAATTTTAGCACACTTTGATGGTGGATTGAATTCGAGAATTTTAGAGTTACGTTGAACGATCTTCTATCAGCATCTTACTTCAAAATTGACCGTGAAATAAATCTGTGTGTGGAACAAATTACCAGTCAAATCTTTACATATATTTTTTGTTGTCAGTGTACAGTGCAGTTTGAACAATCTATTCATGGTGATTCTAATCGTGTAATTTCGCATGGCAAATATGCCAGTGACAGTGTAAACGTTATTTATTTCGGTGTTCTCAGCTATTTAGCTTGATTTCATTATCGTGATTCGAAGTCTTATTGTTTATCTTCACTGATACTGAATAATGCTGAACGTGGTTTTTTACAGCACAGTTGATTTTTAACATAATAATTACTCCTCTTTTTTAATTTCTATATTTTTTGGGTATAGCTATTATTGACATGAAACACATAGCAGCGAAATATATTTTGCAGCATTTTGTTAGGTTGTTCACTTTTTTTCTTATCCCATAATTATTGCAGCATTTTGTTAAGTTGTTTACTTGCTTTTTTTATCTCATAATTATTGGACACAAACTCCCAATTTTTGCCGCGGAATTTCAAATGTTTCGCGGATATTAAATTTTTTTTGGCGTGACTCTCACAACTGTTCTTGTATTTACTTTCACTTTCGTTCGGTGTTATTTGTCTCTAATACCAGCCAAAAATGCTAGTGTAGCCTCTTCCTAAATTTCCGTTTTGTTTGTTAGTCGGTAATTTAGCTGCAGTCACGTCATCATTGTTGATTGTTGACAACGGCTCGTCTGCCGATGTTACGGGATGTTTAGGAAATCAATTGAGTTACGATGTCGTTTTTCTTCCGATTCTCTTGTGTCGTGATTCTGCGAACAAAAAACCTGACTTAAAATCTATATCATCAATTAAGTATGAATAATAACCGCGTTCCGCACAATGGCAGTTTCTGACTGAAAAATAATCTGGAAAAACTAATTCATGTTCCTGTCAAACAAATCGATGCTTTTCGATAAAATTTTGCTCTATTGTCTATTCACTAGCTCATTATTTCTAAAAATTATGCTCCATTTAGTTAAATTGCATTTTTTTGTATTTTTAGATCACAGCGTAAATCATTCTTACAACTATGATAATCAGATCTAATTTTTATCACGATAGTACGGCATTTGGGAAGTAATTGTGCTATAAAAGCATAAATAAACAAATATTCGAAAGTCCAATCAATTCAACTTTTACCCTCAGAAGTGCTTTATTGCTCATCATAACAAAATTATACAAATACAATCAAAATTCTTAGCAAATGCTAAGTTATTATAGTTTATATAGTCACGTCTTCTCTCCTTGCAAATGGCGCAAACTCAGGGTCACCAACTACTGACAGAGGCCAATCTCTTTGAGCAAACTGATAGATTTTTGATAATGCAGGGTCCAAGCTCTAAGTCGAGTAAAGGGAAATTCACCCCCTAAGGGGGCATAAAACAAGTCATAATATTAGATTGGTCTATCCTGTACTATAACGAATAGTATCCCTAGGAAGACAATGTTGGGTTATTTCAACTTAACCTAGGCCTTTTGGTCTTCTATTTTTCATGTCCAGATTGCTTAGCATTTTCATACCTTCTGTATCTTTTCTTCCTCTTCCTTTTCAACTTGCAAATTCTATGCACGGGGAATCTAATGTTAGAACACACTGGTACATCAATTCTACATTTTCTTCAGTTCACACTAAATAGTCCTTTCTCCTTAGATTACATGTTGTGTGGGTATTAAGCAATACACTTGCTAATAAATAATTAACTTGAAAAGGATTCATGGTGCCAAAATTGAACTATATGCTTAGAGCTTAAGAGCAAATTGAGTTTGATTGTGTAGTAAATTTAAAATACAATAAACCACCTTGAAAAAATGTGTAAAATAATATTTAATTTATTTTCTTGTGTTTGTAGCAATGTTTGTTACTATCAATGCATAATTTTTTATTTCAGGACACAAAACACTTGTTTGGTAATCGTATTTTAGTTTCAACAACAACGTGTTGTTAACACAAGATGGAAGTGTCAAACCATATTTTTCTTAATTTTGGTAAAAAACTTGGAATAGACTCGCTTACTACTCAACGGTGAGTTGCTTTTACTTCTGAAGTACCTTGGTACTAATAGCTTATCTTTTATCTATGCAATGTGATCTACTCATGTATTAAAAGTTCAAATAATTATTTATCTTACTGAATGTTTTATGTCCATCTGATATGAAAATGTGCATTTATTTATACATGTACCTTTCTCTGCAACAGCTTTAAGAATATAAATGGAAGAAATTTTATTCAACCTAACAACAGGCTCAGCTGCAGGCAAGCTACAGTGGTACCTCCTCTTCCAACCAAACTAATTATATATAGCTTGCCATAGGAAGTAAAATTTATCAGAAAATTTTAATTCCATGTACAAAATAATTTTATTTGGCTAGTTAAAATACACTTAATCCATACATGGGAACAAAAATTTTGTTCTTATAGTAGATATTTTGTGGCTAGAGAGGTGTTCATAAATCAAGGCTGCAGTATTTAGGTAGGGTATTATTTGAGGTTTGATTATGCATGGAACACAGTAAACACACTTTTACTTGAAAAAAATATTACCAGTGGTTATGTTAAAGTGCCCATGCCTATTAGAATATTCATAATTTTAAATAAATTGGAATGTATTGGTTTGATTGAATATTTTCTGATTATAGTTGTTAATGACTTAAATGGCAATGAAAAATTATTTTAACAAATTTTCATTGAAACTAAAAAACATACAAAGAATGCAGTATTTGAAAAAAAAATCTGTTCAGAATTGAGAGTGACAGCTGAAAAAGAAAGAAACTGAGTTGTCCTTTCCTGGGTTTGTACTAAGGTCCTGTGCTGGCATTATCAGTAATTTAGATTTTAAAAATATAAAATAAATTTCATTATTTTATGTCCTGTTGTTAAAGAAATTATTTGAATTGTTTTAAATTTAAAACAAATTTAAAAGTATATATATAAATAATTATGTAGTATTCGTGTAGGTAGCATAGCTACTTAGTACGTATATAGTGCATCCAAATTTATACTGAATGAATATGTCAAACCATGAAAGCTTCATATCATACATATTTCTAAACAAAAATTTGTTGCTGTCATTTTTATAATTCTGGTGCACTAGTTTTTGGTAATAATAAAGATACTCAAATATGCTAGTCCACTTACTCCTTTTATTTTTAATTTAATAAATTATACTAGTAAAAGTAATATATTCTATTATAAAAGTCATCTCACTTCCATACTAAATTATTGTGCCTATATCTGATATATTTTGATCAGTGCATATATTGATTGGTAAACTGGCCATGCTTACTTTAATAAGCCTAGTAGGTGTATCATTTGGCTAATTTATACTACTAATATTCTTGTCAAAATTGGTAATGTAAAAGTATTTAGCAAATTTGATTTTAAGAGGGATTCAATGAAATGTACTCAGTATTCCTGATTTAATAATTTTGAAACCAACAGACGTACACTCACTATGCTTGTGCAGTAGCATGGTATAGCTGTTAAATTAGCCATGCCTAAGTGGTGCTGGTTGACAATTTGTGCACATGTGTGATGGGCCTTCTGTTTCAAAATAATCGAATTTAGTAATTTATCAATAAATAATCGAATAATCAAATGGTGAGTGCATTTTTTAACCCCTCTGTATCCATTTTCTAGAAAAGCCCAAGAGCTACACAGACGACTCCTGGCTCGGGGAGTGAAAGGATTGTCTAGCTCCGCAGAAGCTGTCATCTGCTTGCAGTTAGCTGCCACGCTCTGCCGGGATACTTTTGATAAGGTAGGGATCGTAATAACACTGTGTAGTGTGATGTTTGCTCCTGACAGTTGAGTATTATTTGCCAACTCCTTTGATTGCACAACAGTGGAAAAAGCTCATTATTCTTGTGAAATATATTTTTTGTTGCATGCTTGTTTTTTTATTACTAATATTGTATTGAAAAAAAAATTGAATAATTTATTGATGTGATCACAAAAGTGAGTTCCAGATTCATTATTATTATTTTTTTTTCCTTTGATTGAAGAAGTATTTGGAAATTGCAATTTTGATTGAAGAACATGGCATATTCAAAATTTTGTTACATACCTAGGATAATGCGAAAATACACTTTGGTGTCAGTAGGGACGCTGACATAAAGGCAGCTTGAACTTGTACCTCATTGTCAAGGGCTGTATTTATTGAACCAAACTCAAACTTCATTGCTGATCTGTTGATAACTTCTGACTTAACATGGGAATTCATGAAGTGGCACATCTGAATGAGAGCATAGCTAGCCTATAATGAGAGGTAATTTAAGCAAAATGATTTTCCTTATAAAAAATAATGGAAGGATAAATATTCCATTGGCTGAATCTCAAGAAAATACACTTTGAAGGTACTTTTAATTAAAATTCCTAGTGTTCAAAGGAATTTAGCCTGAGGCAATGATGACTTAAATATAATTGGTGAAATAGAACAACAAATAAAAGTATCGGAACATGTAAATAACTGCACTCACTGTAGTAAAGACTGCTCAGGTTGCATGTGGAAACTGAAGAGCAGAGAACAAGAAAAATTGTGCAAGCTTATTTGAACTCTCTAATGTAAAGGTATTTAGCAGGCACTTGCCATACCTATCCTGAGTGAAATATACTAGTAGTTAATTTTTATTATATGATAAATTATGAAAATATGTCAATGTTTGATTTAATTACATAGCTAGACAAAGAGTTTTTTTCACATAGTGACAAATATTTTGAAGGGCCCAAACCTGAGAGGCAAGCATTGCGCATTCCAAGTTCCTAGTATCAATGTTTGAATTATCAACAAAAACACTGCAGAGTTCTACCAAGGCTTGAGTGATGAACTAATGATTTATTGCTCACTGTTTGTGTATTTTGTCATTGCGGGTACATTGAAATATGTACCTAAATATAGCCATGAACTTGGTGAAACATTTTTGGTTTAGCATTCTTGTATCTTCCTATTCTTTTTATCATAGTTTTTTTTCTTGATATAGTATACTCCATATCATAATTTGTTTTGACATATCATTCTTATCTCCTGAAGGGCACATGATAGGCAATAGAATTAGGTTAGGTTAGGTGTTTTATTGTATGCTATGGGGACTGGTGCCACCATGGGGGCACTGTTAGGTTATCTCAGCTATAGATAGACCTTCAGGATTTCTGTCTTTTGTGACCACTTTGCTTCTTTGCATTTTCATGCCTTCTTTGCTGTTTATTTCATATATTTTTGTCCTCTTCCTTCTTCACTTGCTGTTTCTATTTGCATGGAATTCTATTTTGGAACACACCTATGCATAAATGCCATGTTATTTGGTCTCTTTTTTCACTCTTGAGATCACTTTTCATGTTGATTGGGAGCTTAATACTGAGGATGTACTCTAATCTGATCTTTTGATGAATAATTTTTGACATACTCTACTTATATCATAGCATCATTTTTTACATAATATCCCTTTTATGTACTTTATTGACTCCATATCTGTTTCATCAATTGTCTTGCTATAGCCCCCCTCTCGTGACTTCAGTACATTTCTCGCATGTTGCTCAGGCCGCGTGTGCTAGGCTCTCAGGGATGACAGCCACCAAGTACCGCTCGCAAGTACAAGCAGTTGCTCAGATGCTCAACGTGGACCAGAGAGTCTCCATCCACGACCTGGCGGTGACTCACTCTGCCCTGGCCGCCGAGAAGCTTGCGCTGGAGGTGCTCAAGTCCTACGAGAGGGAAGGCTATGACGTGGATGTGACGCAGCCGCTGTACCAGAGTGCAGCGCTGCTCGCTGCTGCCACGCAGCACAAACTCAAGCTCAAGAAAACCCTTCTCTTGGAGGCTTCTGGCGCTAATAAGAGAACGTTTGATAAGCTCGTCGAGGTCTTGGGTGCTGTGGCTGCTAAGTTACATCAAAAGGTAAGGGGGAAGTTTTGTTCTAGTGTGATTTGTTGACATTTAGGCTGAGTGAAACTTGTCAAAATGGTTCTTTAATTTTTTGCTTTCACTGTGTGCTGTGGTGTCACTACATTATTAGTACATCCCCCTGTATTTTTGTTTTCTGATAAATAAAATACGAACCTTTCATAGCTGTAAAATGTACTATTCATTCACCGTAGTTGTTTATGAAAAACTAATTTAAACTAGGCAATGCTGTTTGGTGATGTACCTGAAAGTACATGTACTATGTTGCCTGGCTGTACAGGAGGTTACAGAGGTGCCCACACAAGGTAGTCGTAAGCGACAGAAGACGCTTATGGACATCATCGAGGACAACATGGCGGCCTCTGAAGTGGCTGATCGTCACCAGCAAAGTCACCCGAAAATACAGGACAACGAAGAACAAAATTCTGACGACGATTTCGAAGAATGGAAAAGAAAAATTTTATCAGAAGCCAGCGACGAATCGAAATCTTAGTGTTTTATTGTTTTTGTGTAATAGTTGAGGGAATTGAATTGATCCCATGAAATGTTTGCACGAACTTTCACGCAGTTATAATTAGGCTGATGTTGTGTGTAGGGCTTTTATTAGTACGATTTTTGCATGATCTGACGTTATTTTATATTTTCTTGCTTGTATTAAGTGTTTTATTTAGGGAGCCGTAGTTGAATAGAATGTCTTCACGCGATGAGAACGCATTGCTCAGTGGTAAAGTCACCATTACCCACCGTGCTCAAATGTCATGAAAAAGAGAAAGAACTAAAAACCGGAGTTAAGAGGGACTGGAAATGGGATGCAAGCGTGGCATCAAATTTCTAAGCTCAAAAGTAAAGTCCAATTCAAATTCGGCGCTCTATATGGAACACCTTATCGAGACCTCCCTCTTAATTCTGGTGATCTTTCAGATATGACGTAATTATTTCAAGTCATATTTGATTTGTGTTCAGAACTTTTAAATCTAAGGGCTCTTGATGCAAGAGCACGTATTTTGAATACCTGGAACGGAAAATATTGAACACAAATCAAACGATACTTGAAATGAGACACCACATCTGGAGGTTCGCCTGTACAAGTGTTTGAAGTGTTTTGTAAGTTGTAACCCGGATCACGAAAAGGTAAATCAGGGCTGCTGGTGAGTCTCTCTTTCTCACCTCGACTTCATGACGTCAGCACGAGTGTCTGGTATGTTGACCGTGTCTTCCGCTTCGTCATACGTCCGTCTCTGCTTGTACTGAACTTGTGAATACTTCTGTGCTTGGTATAAACGCACGCTATCTGAACAATTGTTTCGGATATGACGTTAGCTTTTTATACCCTACCATAAAATTTCCTCCTACTCTTATATATATAAACCGTTTGGCAAACGTATAGGTATCTCCTTAAGCTACATTACGCAGTGGTTACGGGCTCCATTTTCAAATGAAGAGGCTAGGGATCGACTCCCAGCTGAGCAGGCGGATTTTTTTTATACAACCACGGAGTGCTCCTCGTGAATAAAGGAATTTGAGCGTGTTTTAACCTACATTCTTCTCCTCACGCACGCAACAGTAATTAGGCATTGAAAACTTTATGTTGAACTGGGGGCCAACTCGGGTGGAATAAATGAAATTTCTCAAGTTTCTTGACTGAATAATACGAGTAGAGTCTATCAAGACAAGGAACTATTGTGCTACTTGTCTGGCGTATGTAGTAAATTGTTCTAATTATTTGTACTTCATAGCTGTATTTTAGTGGAAATTATATTCAATGTCGAGTAAAATTTTCTTCTTAGGTTCGTTTAAAGTGCAGAAACTTTTTATGGCAGAAATTTGCAATGGCTTCCCACAATCTTTTTCTAAATTATCACAAGATCAGACCGTGGGTAATAATACAATTTCAGATGTTTTATGAAGTAAAATGAGTGTGAAACTACTTCGTATGGGTTGAAAAAAAAAACCTTTTCAAGCATTCACCAAATATACGCTACTGACTCCCATGCCGATATGCCCTGCGTGTGGTGATGTTTCTGGAACCTTAGTGACTGCGAGCTGTGGTGCGTGTGTGATTCTCGGGAAAGCTGGTCTATGGAACCAGTAGTGTTCTCAGGGATATTTTCGACTTGGCACCGAGTAATTTTATGATCTGATGAACCCTATGACGGGCAAATTATTTTTTATGCTGAGGTTGCGTTGAACTAGTGCGTTAAACGAGC
Source organism: Orchestia grillus (assembly GCA_014899125.1). Lineage (NCBI taxonomy): Eukaryota > Metazoa > Arthropoda > Malacostraca > Amphipoda > Talitridae > Orchestia > Orchestia grillus. The sequence continues at coordinate 8,830 of VOMN01031083.1, forward strand.
TGCAATCTTATATATGTATGCATTCATGAAATAAGGTTGCATTTTGATATTTTTAAACTAGCAGCATCCTTATGAAATAGGACTGTGAGGTAGTTTTGGTCGATCAAGGTGTAAAGAATAGCTGAAATTGCTAACTGAAGTGCTCGTAGAATTGTCAGAATTCTAGTTCTTGTATTACGTGTATTGAACTTCCAATCAATTTTCTTTAGTTTTGAAAACCTTTCGAAACTTGTTCGAACTAGATAGCAAATTTTCGACACATTGGTTGAAATAATCCAAGTTCCTGTTTCTGCCCCACTTCTGGTCTATACAAGTTCGTACTTGAGCGCTTCAGTTCAACTCGCCCTTAAGGATACAACAACGTGAAAACATTGCATATAAGAAGTATATATGGGTTTCACTATTAAAAGCGTGCTCTAACTTGAGCTGTAACTACCCTAAGACGTGTGTCAGAAAAGTTCCAGGGCCGGAGTCGCAAAAGATTTATTGCCAATCCAAATATCTCGTATGTTTAACCCTTCAAAGTAATCACCTTAGAGTATAACCCGCTTCCTCATCCTTATCTACCATGCTTGCATGCACTCCTGGAAGGATTCTTCCGGTACCCTCCGCACTCTATGGTCACGGCCCTCTTGATGTCCATGCCCTTGAAGGAGTCTACTTGAGCTTGGGAAAGAGGAAAAAATCACACGGAGCTATATCGGGTGAGTAGAATGGTTCCTCCAGCACATCGAGGCTTCGCCTGGCCAGGAACTGTCGGATGCTCATCAAGGTGAGGCACCCACGTGTTGCGCTGCCGCAACACACTGCTTTTCTCGCGCACTAAACGAGGCAGCGCCGCAGTATTTTTTATAGATGTTTCATCTCTGGATACTTGCTGCAGCAATCCCCATGCTTCTGACGAAGTTTTCTTAAACGGATCTATAAAATTTAAGTCTGTTTGTTACTCTGTGCGCATTGCTTGACGAGCTGATACAGAAAAGTATAAGAGAGACTTGAGAAAAAAGTTCAACGGCTTCAGAGTTACTTGGGTAATTAGTTTGAAAGGAACGCTTCTCGGTTGGTTGAATTAAAAATTTATTTTTCTGTAGCACCAGTCCTAAAATTTTCCTGACGCACCTCGTATGAGTAGGAATAAAACTCAGATCTAAAGTTAGGCATGCTTTTCCATAGGGATTTTCGATAAGGGCTTCATATCCTACTGAACCTTAATCCTCTGGTAGCTGCTTTATATCGTCATTCAAGTGACAAAATTGATGTATTATAACCTGTATCTGTATCAGTTGTTGCAAGTCCCAGTTGATGTGGATAGAACAAAATCCCTACTGGCTCCATGGCGCACTAGCTAACGTGATAACCCTACAGCTGCGAAGTAATGGTTCGACTCCAGGCTCAGGTACGGGTTTTCACGTAACAGCGGAGGGCTTCCTTTGGGAAAAGATGCTCAAACCTCACATTCCTCGAGCGTCAGTAGGTGTAAGGTGTAGCGATTGGTTTTTCGCTAACTATGGCGGTCCAAC
>VOMN01031088.1:0-16669 GCA_014899125.1 Orchestia grillus
GTAAAAATCAAAAGTCCTCCCGATAATACGTAAGGACCAAGTATTTTTTCTGCTGAGCTGTCTACATATGCAATATGCATCTTTTCATTTTGATAATTACTAATTCAATCAAAGTGCAATTTTTATGAGCCTGTACATTCATTTATTAATGCTGTCTGACCTTGGTAACTTTTTTGAATAGCTTTTACAATTATTTTTTGACCTGCAGTAGACTAGGTTATGTGTAAAATTTTGCTAGTTTTTGTCTATCAATCTCAATAAAAAAATATAGACAAATTAATCATAATAACAAAGATACTGTACTTGAATAAAATACCATTTTATATTTCAATGATTTATGCAATTTGCTTTCAATTTCTTCTTTTAATGTATAGTCAATTATACTTGAACCTAATCAGTTAATTTATTAGTAGGATTTATTTTCAGTTGCTATTGTAATGCATGGTGTCTATTATAAGCTTTATCCAATGTAAGCTGTCTGAAGTACTCTGAAACCTCAAACTTACTGACACATCTTCACTTACAAAAAACTTACCATAAAAACAAAAATTAGTCAGAGAAAATTTATTTCAATGTCTAAATGAATTAATTTTTTCATCAGGAATTGAAAAAAATTCAATTCACAATTGGAAACAAATTTTCATTTGTATTATAGGTTCTTGGTAAGTGCAGAGGTATTCTATAGTTGAGGTTCAGTGTAGCCTGAATATTTGCTTTGCTCTATGCTGAAATTTTCTCTAAAATTGTACATCTTCAGTTCTATTTCATTGTGAATAGTTTTTTATATGAGCTACACACACAAAAAGATTATAGAAATGTATATCCCTCTTGGGCATAGGATTAGCCATAGGGTTATGTTTGTCTATCCAATGCTATGGGACTGGTATCCCCTAATATTCTTAGTTCATTACCAGAGATCAGAAAAATATAAATTTTTGAACACTATTCATGAGATGGAAACAGTATGCAAGTCCCTGAACCATACTGTGTTATTAGGATCATGATGGATAGGTTTGACTGCAACTGTGATGTGTTCAAACAAAGGCAAAGGTAACATTTAAAAGTACTGCCATTATCTGGAGGGGAATTGCAATCCTAGAGCTCCAGTGAGTAGGTATGTAGTGGGCTGGATGTCAGTTTTATGAATGCTCATAATAACATTTTGTAAGATTCTTGTCTTTGTGATTGCCTTTGTCATAGGTATGAGTTGCAAGAGAAGCAAATTTAAAGAAATTTGAACTCTAAAATGGCACAAGAAAACTGATGGGCTACCTCAGCTTTAGCTAAACCTTCTGGACTTCTATCTTTTGTGTCTTTTTTTTTTTTCATTTTCATGCCTTCTTTTGTGATTATTTTTTATCTTTTCTTACTATTCTTTCTTGACTTAACACTTCTATTTGGTAGGGAATCTAATGTGGGAACACGCCTGTGCATAATTACCTCATTTTTTAAAGTCAATACTTGACTAAATAACTCTTTTTATCTGTCTCTGTGGATCACAATTCATGTAGGTAGGGAGCTTCAAATGAATGATCTAATATAACTTACAAATCTATTCCAGTTTATTGTAAATATTAATTTATTAAAACTCTTGATTTTGTAATCTTGCTAAAATTATTTTTCCATTTTAAAAATTATCAGTAGAGGTCAGAATGTCAGAGGTTTACAACATTTGAGTCTTAATAGCTGCTTCGATCACATTCATTTCCCTTAGTCTGATTCTCATAGGTCTTTAGGAACAGCTATCCTTAAGGAAAAAGTAAAGATATTTTAACTTAGCATAGTTGGTCTGAGTAGTTTCTTGTCAGCTTCATAGTGAAGTTTTGTTTAATAGCGTTTCACATCGAATTATTTGGTCTTTTTCATATGTGAATTGCTGTATTGTATGGAGCATTGTGTACCTATAATCCTAAGTCAGGTGGATTAAGTTTTCTCCGCAAAGCTAACATCCACTGCATAGGTGCCTTTGTACTAGCTAAAACTCTTAGATTACAATGCCATGTTCAGATAATGGCAGTAATTTTGAAGGTTACCTGTGCACTTGCTTGAATACATCGCATGTGAGGTAAAACCTGTCCATCGTGATCCTCGTTAGACGGTGTAGTTGTGGGACTTCTTGTTTCCACGTCACGCAGTGTTAAAAAATTTATTATTACCTTCTCTCTGATGATGAAATTAAAGAATGCTACACTAGTGTAACGTTTAAAAATAGTACATTTTGCTCAAGTTAGAAAAAGTATCCTGATGTGTTGAAGAATAATGTTTTAATTTGCTTGTCTATGATGATAAAATCAGGTAATATCCTCACGTAACATTCATAAATATCATAATTTTATTGTTCCGTATAAGGTAGCTAGACACTTGTAATCTCATGCAGTGTTAAAAAATACCGCATAATCCTTTTCCATGATGTTGAAGTCATACAACACTGTCCTCCATTCATGCAGTGGTGCCAGCAACCTGCTGAACAAGTCCCGTGTGGAGGTGCTGCAGGCACAGGAGGCGCACGTCAAGGGCGTGCTGGAGGAGGCCCAGCAGCAGCTCAGCGTCATCACGAAGGACACCTCGCGGTACTCCATGTTGCTCCAGAACCTCATCACCCAGGGGCTGTGTCAGGTAAACGAGTGGTTCTGACCCTGTCTTTTGATGAGTCAAATCGTGCTTTGACTACTCCCTGCTAGTAGTGCGACTTTTTGACTGAGGCCAATTCTAGTCGCTGTCGATTCTGGTAGTCGAAGCAGAGCTACTGTGCCGTTATGATTTTTATACCAGCCTTAGTGGACTAATAGCTTTTGAGTTACATATGGGCTAATGGTCAACTAGAGTTGATGAAAGTTGTGATACCTCCAAAAAAAAAGAAATGGCAGTAAGTGAATGTATATTTAGTAGAGAGGTGTAAATCCTTTGGAATACCATGGAAATAAAAGGTCATATTTCACTAGAGGAAAAGAGGAAGTGTGTCATGAAGCTCAATGAATGTACTTTATGGTATTTAGAAGTGGGAAAAAATATTCAAGTGCGGTGCTGTTGCAACGAGTTCAAACGCAAGCTTCTGTGCGAGGGGAATCATCCAATTTTAGTATCATGAAGCGCAGATTTGTAGTTCGAATGTTCAGGAGATGAACAGAGACTCTGATTGCATACTCGAGGAGGTTTGTGAGAATGAGACGGTCTGGATGGTAAATGAAAACGTGAAGGAGCTGTGATTTTTGCCCCGTTATAAAACAGAGCGCATCTTCCTGTACTTCTGATAACTGAGTTAAACCGTTCTAGAGTGCAGCCAGGGGATCAGTAACGTGTACAACCCTGGATGCGAAAGATATTAGTTGCACAAATGATTGATGAAAATCTGTCTAGATTTAGAGTGAACTTTCGTTTTTAATAGATGAGCACAAAATGCTTGTATCTCTCCTATATCTTTGACTGGTGCATTTGTTAGCAGCAGATAGGCACTAGATGCTCTTGTCTCTCGTGGAACGTTGACGTGGCAGTTGATGGACGCTAAATTTTGTTTCTTTTTGCATTATTAACGTGTACATTTTCTTGCGCTTGATTGTCGCTATATGATGCTTTCATATTTTCAACGTTGACATAGTATTTTGATTACAGTTGATGATAGACACTAGGTGCTTATATCTTTTCCAGCGTTGACATTGCAGTTGATGGATACTAGGTCTGTGTGTTTGTGTATGTATGCGTGTATGTATGTATGTTATGTATGTATGTTATGTATGTATGTATCTCTTGCAACGTTTGACATTGCATTTGGTTGCAGTTGATGGAGCCTGCAGTGACGGTGAGGTGCCGGCAGGCAGACCAGGCACTCGTCGAGGCTGCAGTTCCCCTTAGCGTCGCAGACTACTCCCGCATGAGCAAACTGTCGTGCAACGTCACAGTGGACACCACCAACTGGCTGCCTGCCTACATGTTAGTCTCATGTGATCTCGAGCTCCTCGTGTTGTACTCTTGCACTTTTCTCTGTCTTCTAGAAGACGAAAACCTTGTTTTTTTTATGACACGCTTGACATTTAGAACAACATTTGGTTTCAAAAGCTTTATAATAATATATGACGCGTGAGTGATGTGAGGTTTAAGCTTCCTTCCCCGAAGGAAGCACTCCAGATTTCGCGGATGTCCGTCTCCACTGCCTGCAGTCAAACCTTGGCTTTCTCATTTGAGAATGGACTAGTAATCATAGAAGATAAGCGCGGCAGCTATTGTATGTTGAACCTCACGTTCCTGAACGCCTGAGGCAAATGAAAGAACTTCTGGTCGTAAAAAATTGAGATGGATTTAGGTAACCTTAACCATAGATAAGCCTTTAGGACTTCTGTTTGTCGGGATCACATCATTTCTTCCAATTTCACGCCTTCTTTGCTCTCTCTTCTTTGTCATTTATTAATAAACAGGGGTTAGACAAAAAATGGAAATACTTTGGAAAATTAAAATATATTTTAAAATGATGTAGGTCTACTCTTAGAGGCCATTACAGCCTCTTTCAAAGGCTGTCATAACTCTTTAGACAGTACCTCTTGAAACGTCGAGCATTCGGGCAGTTTCTGCTACCCTAGCACCTACCATACGAACACCAAAAATTTGGCCTCTTTGAAAGTCAGAGAGGTCTGCCATTTTTCTACGATTATAACCAATTTTTTTTAGGTATCTGTAAAAAAAAGTTAATTTAAATACCATCTCAAATAGCAACAGTAATTAACAATAAAACATTAAAATATGTAAAGTTTTGATTGTTTATAACATGTTCAAAGATTATGATTCCAAAGTGTTAGGCGTTTTCCATTATTTTGTCCTACCCCTGTATGTCGTGGTAGTAACAATAATAATTGAAGTGGGTTTTGAGATTAATAGATCAAGACAACTCGATCATGATAACTCGAGATTAATAGATAAAGTTCCTAGACAACTCGAATTTGCCTCATAATTACGTTCCAGTTCCTTATAACCTCTTGAAGCTGCCTGGAGCTCTTAAGACGCGTTTTCTGAAAAGTGTCTTAGGGGCACTTCGGGGATGACTCGATTTTTTCTTTAGGTTTCATTTACAAAATAATCAAGGCGGTTATATTATGAGAATCTCTTGTTGTTATTTCTCTTTATAGTATATATACCTCGTGTTTCATTGGTGATATTCCCCCACATATACTATAGCATTTGAGTGGTAACATGACTATATTATTTCATTGGTAGCATTCTTGATCATATACCGTTTCATGGTAACATCACTGATCATATTATACCTTTTACTGGGTAACAACGCTGATCATGGGAAATCTTTTCTTGAGTAAGCTCAAGACCATGTGATATCGTGTGACTGGTTGCTTGGGTTGCAGCTGTGGCGGCGTGGAGCTGTCTGTGCGCAACAACCGCATCAAGATCAGCAACACCCTCGAGGCGCGTCTGGACATGCTGTCGCAGCAGATGTTACCTGAGGTCCGCGCTATGCTCTTCGGCAAGAACGCCAACAGGAAGTTCGACAACTAAACCGCGCCCGTGTGGTGGTGCAAGGGACAGGGAATCGTGGAGTCTTAAGTCCTCCTTCGGATTTTTAATGTTTAGAATCGGGCGCTCGATGTGCTGACTCCATTCATAGCCTCTTGGACTCCATTCATAGCCTCTTGGACTCCATTTACAGCCTCGTGGAACTTCCGACCTCACAGTGGGCTACCCTGGCTGCTTGGATTAAGTTTGCCACCTCAAATGGTAGGGAATTGGCGATGTTTCTACGGTCTGTTACAAAGATATTTAGAATGAAACCGTTGCACTCATATTTGAACGTTTACTTTCCTGAAGTCCAATTGTAAGGCTTAATCAAAGGACTCTAATTTGTTGTGCTTTTGCTACTCTCAGAAACAACGGAATCAGAATGGGAAACAACTCGATTGGCTGCTTGTTTTTAGTCGTCTATTGTTCTCAGAGAATGCATAATCTAACTAGACGAGATTGGGGATCATAGCATTCGAATGTGTCCTAGATTTAGTGACTAGATCGTCTTCTGAAAACTGAAAATGCTGCAGAAAGTCGTCGAGTTAGTCGATACGTACTTACCTATTGTTTTATGTTTCTGAGAAGGATTGTTTCGGTGATCGTACGTCGCTTTCTGGGAACGTTTCATAAATTTTACAATTTTCACACAGTTGTAATCGGGATTAGTTAGTTGTAGCTGTAGACATTCGCATATTCCTGCACCGTATAACGTTTTTATGAGTTGTCATAAAAATGAAAACTCAGGGTCCAGCGGGAGAAAAGCGTTTTTTGTTGAAATGTGGCGAGTTTCAAACATTGAAGCGTTAGAATCTGTCTTAGCATTTGAAACGGATTGTTCTGGAGAAATGTACTCATTCATATAGTGGTGGTGTGGTCAGTGTACTATGGAAACCAAATGAAGAGGATGTATGTTTTATTTGAGTCTATGCAGAGTTAATTTTGGTCACATCTCTGAAGATTTCGGGAAGGTAATCACCGTTTGTGGTATTGCTTACTGAATCGTTGTCCCTTACGTTTGTATGACTTCAGAATTTTTCTAGCCCATTTACACTCCGCCGAGCTAAAGCTGGCATAGATGGTAAAATTACCGTGTCATTCCTGGCCATTATATACGTTATTTTTTTTTTAATAACGCATCATTTAGATATGTCAGGTCAGAGATGACCGATCTAAAATGTGGCTTGAATTTGTCCTGGTTTTAGAACAATATAGTTTGTTGCGAGCAAGTAGTATGTGTATTAACCGCTGTGTGGTAAGAGATAATTTTAACAAGCAGTATTGAATTTAAAAGCGGTGCACTTTTTGGACTCGAGTAGTGCTACTTATGTGAAAAGTTTTCCAGCGCTTGGATGCAGTTGCACAACGTTGATATGCTTACCACGATCTTGAAATTACAGATTAGCTGTATCAAATAATGCTGTTCAATACAACTGGGCTTGTTCTATTCCGTATTGGAGAAAGATTTCATACATCCATCTCCCTGTTGAACGATTTGGGTTTGCAGATCGTCAATGGAGTTATTGTCAATATGTGGATTTTCTAACATAATCGTATCCCTCTATCGTATTCAAAAATCCATTATCTATATTCTAGTGGGTGTGTTCCTTGTGATGCCGAATTCCGCTTGAGTACTGCCCAAACAGCTGGCCGCTGACGTTACGGTATACATTCCTTTAGTACAGAATTCTAGTTTCCGTTTTCTGAATTATGCGTAGGTGGCGAGTCACTGTAAGAATTGGTCAACCATGTGAGATATGTTTTCCGGGAGAATCTGTAATTTCATAATAGTTCGTTGTTTCTTGCGCGTATGTTATCTGTACATAAGTTTTAAAGATATATTTATTTGTACATGAATTTCAATCTTGGAAAATTCGTAAAGTATACACTTCGAAATTGTCTACATGATCTTCCTCGTTTCTTTTCCGGCAGCCGCTATCGGTATGGCTAGCCGTCCAATTTCGGAGGCCAAGTGTCGTCACGAGCTCATATTTTTGAAATTTCGAACATAGTGATAAAATTTAGTTTCCTGGTGTAGTATGTCACATTAGACTGTTTATGGACGCACAAAAATACTTCAGACTATTGAAGCAGACAACACTTGCATCTGGTAACTAGTGATACACGCATAATTTCACAGGTTTATTAAGCAACTCTCAAACTTATTGGAACATAATATTTCGACTGAGAGCTTCAGAAGACAAGTTAATTAGTCATGGTTTGAAAACCTTTTCTACAAGGTCAATGGCGGGAGAGACTCGGTCTTCAATCCGGAGAAAATGCAAGGCCAACTTTGGGCACTTGAAACCCGAGGTTGCGGTTTCAGAGTTGACAAAAATGCTGTGGAGGCTTTGAACAAGAGACTTGTTGTCTTTCATTGGAGCAAATTTCTGTGAATTGATATTTTCTTGCGAGATTGGAACTGCTCAGAAGGGTAACTGAATTTTTATCTGTCCTGTCACATGTTGCATTATAAGAACAGCAAAGGATGACGTTAATTTTTTATTCAACATAAAGCTAGACGCATCAACTCGAATGAAAGTTTACAAGATTTTGAATCGTTTTAGCACTATCACTCAAGAGGTAATCGTAGTAGTCAGGATAGCAGCATTTAAGTAACTAAGACCATCTTGCACCGAAAGAGGATCGATCATTTAGTATGGACGTTGGAGAACGGGCAATCCAGGCACAAGGTGTGACTCCCCACAAGATCCTCTCCGCATACGAACAGCGAATTGAGAAGGAGGAAGAAGAAACTAAAGAATTATAAGCATAGAAGGTATGAAAATGGAAAGAAGCAAATTGGCAACGAAATATAGAGTAATAGTGATGAACTCATTTTACGACAACTTCCAGAGGCTTTTTAGCTGTCGCTCTGGCATTTCTGTTGGAAGTACGCTAAACTCCTTCAATATATTCACTGCAAGAATGGTTTTGTTTTCAGTTTCAAGTTGATTTTCAGTATGCATAATGATTTCTGCATGCAGTTCAAGGTTGGACGAATAGCTTGGGAGTGTTCTGAAGGCCTAGGTAACGCTGCTGAGGTAACCTAATAATGACCCATAGGGATGCAAAGCTCCGTAGCATAAGACGGACCTCCCTAACTAACCTAGCCCTAATGCCTATGGCCTATTCTATGCCTCCTGAGGGTCAGAGGTAATGAGCCTTTTATTTCAACGATTCTCGCGCTGCTCGAGGCTGATGTGGAATTTCTTTTAGTAATGAAGCGTCAGAGGTGGGCAGCGCTACTTTGAAATGTAGCGGCCGCTACATTTCAAAGTAGCGCTGCCCAGCTCTGTTCAGAAGCGTTAGTAACTATAACGAAGAACCGTTGGTATTGAAGAATAGGTGTTGAAGAATAAGTGTTGAAGAATAAGTGTTGAAGAATAAGTGTTGAAGAATAAGTGTTGAAGAATAAGTGTTGAAGAGTAGGTGTTGAAGAGTAGGTGTTGAAGAGTAGGTGTTGAGTAGGTATTGAAGAGTAGGTATTGAAGAACAGTTTTAGTTGAAATGGAATCGTAAATGAAGATTATGACAGCCAGTGGGCATTCCTGCGTACAAAAAGTTAGGCACGACGCCCTCCCCACCAGCGCTCATCTTCAGAAAATCAGGGTGTACAATACCTTCAATGTTCTGCCTGCGGATGTTAAACGAGCTTATGTATTTTAATTTTATTCAATATAATGCTCTAAGTCTAATTCATAATGGCAAAATTAAATGCCAGTGTAGTTTTGATGTTCAGAGTGGACTAACTTATCTCACTAACATTACACAACTATCTCCAGATGATACACGATACTATCTTATTAATCATTCAGAGAAGGTTATCACGGAAAGGTTAACGGTTGTTTCCGGAAAGGCGTGAGGAGCAAATTATAGGAGTATTACTGTATCAAACCTGCCCCAAAAAACTAAACAGTTTATCAAGTTTTAGGTACATATTTCTTAACACGTTAAATTTTCTTCATGGATCCAGGATGAAAGTTGTAAGCCCGTCACCACTCAGTAGCTTAGTAGGCAACGTAAGGAGGGGAAATATCCGGTCAAAAATTTAGATTAGCGCCCCAGTAATTTATTTCAACAAAAATAACGCACGCATTGGCAAAGCTGCAGTCTCGTCCGAGTCGATCATTATCGGACTTATTCAACTTGAGGAACTCAGACGGCATGCTTTGTCCTTCTCACATTCTGCATCCTAAATTTTGATGTTAGCTTAATAATGATTGAAGCTTTCATAAAATATTCCAAGTCTCAGCGTCACTAAACGTCCGTTAAGGTAAACGGCTATTAACAAAAAGAGTTCTCATAAATCACCATTCGAGTCTCTCTCCCAATTAAGCCAATCACGTTTCTCGTGAGTGAATTCATAACAAGCGAATTTGAATTATAGAGAGAGCGGTCTCAGTGAAATATCTTATCAATAATGTAAATCGCTAGCTGATGCACTAGACAGGTCGTTTAAAAACTAGAGGATAAAAACTCTGGCAGTAGGCAGGGATACAAAATAAACACTAACGAATACCAAATATTTAATAAATCCTTCAGTTTTCAAGGCTGCGAGGTTAACAAAAAAACCTTGATGCCTAGTTCATAACATTTCCGCTTCTGAAAAATGTCATAATAGTGAATGAAACGAATATAAAACAAATGGATCTTTCGCCAAACAATCTTTACAATAGCTGTTCGAAATGTCTGGAGTCACAAGGAATTGTTAATTTACGATACACCGGGAGTTCGACATGGATCTTGTATCATGGATATCGGTTGCAGCGTTAACACTGCAGAAAAACAGACTTTCGCGTCGCATCCAGCAACCTGTTCGGGTCAAGGCTCAGGCAGTAATTGTAACGTAACCTGGGAGTGCTTCCCTTGAAAAAGGACGCTTAAACTTCACATTCCTCATGCGTCGGTAATTGTTAAGGCATTGCATTACCAACGGAAAAACGTGTTAGAATTGATGAAGGTATAAAAGTAACCGGACCTGCACTGACACAGGGGGCAGACATTTCGAACAGTTATTGAGAAGGTGGTTTGATTAAACATTTCTTTCTCTTGTATTCGTTTCATTTACCGTTGACATTACTAAAACACGGAAATATTATTAACCGGTTATCAACGTTAAATTATAAACCACAGTTCAATGAAAACTGAGGAGCTTTGAGATAGTTGGCATTCGCGTCGACAGTTGGTATTCGCGTCGACAGTTGGTATTCGCGTCGACAGTTGGTATTCGCGTCGACAGTTGGTATTCGCGTCGACAGTTGGTATTCGCGTCGATAGTTGGTATTCGCGTCGATAGTTGGTATTCGCGTCGATAGTTGGTATTCGCGTCGATAATTGGTATTCGCATCGATAATTGGTATTCGCGTCGATAATTGGTATTCGCGTCGATAATTGGTATTCGCGTCGATAATTGGTATTCGCGTCGATAGTTAATATTCGCGTAAATATTTGGTATTCGCGTAAATATTTGGTATTCGCGTAAATATTTGGTATTCGCGTAAATATTTGGTATTCGCGTAAATATTTGGTATTCGCGTAAATATTTGGTATTCGCGTAAATATTTGGTATTCGCGTAAATATTTGGTATTCGCGTAAATATTTGGTATTCGCGTAAATATTTGGTATTCGCGTAAATATTTGGTATTCGCGTAAATATTTGGTATTCGCGTAAATATTTGGTATTCGCGTAAATATTTGGTATTCGCGTAAATATTTGGTATTCGCGTAAATATTTGGTATTCGCGTAAATATTTGGTATTCGCGTAAATATTTGGTATTCGCGTAAATATTTGGTATTCGCGTAAATATTTGGTATTCGCGTAAATATTTGGTATTCGCGTAAATATTTGGTATTCGCGTAAATATTTGGTATTCGCGTAAGTATTTGGTATTCGCGTAAAAGTGTTTATTTTGCGTGTCCTTGCCTGTTATCAAAGTCGGTACGGCTCGTATTTTAACCTGAATACTGCAGTTCTTTCAAGGCATGAGAAGTTTACGATCTCTGAATAATTTCATAACAAGACGTAATTTTCATTCATCAATTTAATTTCGCTAATATTTAGCACTGAGTGGAAAACAAGTCTAAAGTTTCAAAGCATCCGGCTGTTACTATATCATTAGAATTGTCACTGTTCCCCTTGCCATGATTTACAGATTCACCTATGCATAATTAGATTAATTTCGGCATCCTGCACTTTCAAATTACCTGGTGTCGGTGGCAGAAAATCGAAAGCTCAAAGTGCTTCCAGAAGTTTCAAGACGGCGCTCAGAAGCCGCTGTCTATTTGGGGGCTCCATGGCGCTGACAGACGCGCTGCGCTTCAAGTGAGCAATGCCCAGGTTTTACATGTCTCCTTCGGTGCACGAAGGGAATTTTCAGGAAGCCACGATGCGTTTTCTTTAGAAAAGGGAGCTTAAGCCCCCATTTTCCAATTCGCTCGCTACTCCTGTTAGTAAATGCGGGCTACTGAAAAGCCGAACTGTCGTGCTTGTTGGGATCAAATTTCCTTCCCTCCATCTCCCACGCGCTGGACGTTGGTGCTCCCTCGGGATCTCGGAGTCTCTGGAGAACAAATCGAAATTTACAACGCGTGTCAGAACTCTATGAAAAAACTAGCATTCCTACTGGGAAATGGTGGAGAACTGTATTCTAATTTTGACCTTTAGGCAGTTGAACATTGGCTTCAACCTTTGAAAATAAAGCATGTTTTTGCATGATAGTTTTTCCCATCATTTTCATAAGTGATGTTTTCTCTGCAGCATCAATAGTCTCCAAAACCGTGCGATAAGGGTGTGCACGGAATAAAGTAAGATCTCATATAGCTCTACTAAGACTAGATCCTAGTGTAATAGGAAATACTAAAACTACACACTAGATCTTCTCATTTTCCTAGGGTTTGTCCCTAACAATAATAACGATAATAGGGATAGATTTTTATCCATGCCTCTCTCCGTGCATACTTGAGCTGGAATCTGATTTGTCTACGGAACCTGTGATAAAATTTAGTCTACACTCGGTAGTCTTCTATACCAGTTGGTATCTTTTTGGCCGCAAGATTTTAGTTTCATGCGCGGGAAATCTAAAATTTTTTCCTTCATACGAGCAAAGCCCTAGCCTGATGTGGGCTGCTACGCTAGATATCCTATCAGCAAAGTTCGCTAGTTGCGGCTCTCCGATTCATTAAAGCATTCTGCTTTTCTGTGCCTGTAAAGGAGTGATGGATCTGAGCACCTTTAAACCTGAACAACGAGCTTAATGGGCCGATGACCGTTACCATGATGAACCAAGTGAACTTGCGGAATATTTTCACGATCCAGAGGACAGAAAAACAAACTTCACTTAAATCAGTAAAAACCACAGTGCACGTGTCAGTCTCGTGTTTTACCTTTATGTTCGTTTAGCGCAAGCTCAGTTCACATACAGAATTAGAAAATGGATACCCTTATAATAAACATTTGAGTTGTTTAAAATAGAAAAAATGAACCGAATTGAAATGGGAAGCTATCTGCAATTAAGCTTATGGTTTTCCCGGTCAAAAAAAGCGATTAAAGAAACTGTAGGTGCATATTTCCCTCAGTGCAGAGTGCATCTGAAAATACTTGTCATAATTAAATCATCGGAGCTCCTGCGCATTGTATTTTTCTGCTGCGAAATAAAACAGTGGAAAAATATAAATTAAGTTATTCTAAAGTTGTCGGATCCTTAGTCATAATAAAATGTAAAACAAAGAGCGAAGAGAGAAAGGGTCATTTAAAACGAACTGTGGAAAACTTGGAATCTATACACAGGCATGTTCCGACATTGGATTCCCTGCACATACAAACAATAAGTTAAAATGGAAGACAAAGAAGGCATAGCGAAGAAGGTGAGAAAACGTACAGAAGTAAAGTGGGCAAGAAAGATAGAAGTCCCGAAGGCCTATCTACACCTGGGGTAACCTAACAGAGTTTCCTTGGGGTCGCCAGTGTCATAGCATAAGATAGACAAACCTAATTAACCAAAACCTACTGCCTTTCCTATGCCCCCGAAGGAACAAAAAATAAACATAACAATTTATCTATAACTTGGTTTGGAAAACGACTTGGTAAATAAAAGAGAGCCCATTCAAGTAAATATCGTTTTTTTTCTTTTTTGAAAGCGGAGTAAGCCCCTACCCTCTCTAGGACGGCACGACCGTGAACTTGATGAAGTCAGATACTGCTAACCAGGTTCTATGAGGAGACCTCTGCAGTTCATTACCAGAAGAGGCAAGGGCATCGATTTTCGAAGCCCTCGAAGGTTTTCAGAGACAGATAGAACATCGTTCGCTTTTTGATACCTGAATCAAAGAGAGAGATTGAAAATTTCTGATGCCGTGCTCCAAGAATCCGATTGAGTTCATGGTCACTGCTTGGTTTATCGAGTGAATGTTAGGTGCTCTGAGTAAATCAAGTCGCTAAAGTGAAGAAATTCTTGTGCGAAATGCAGCCTCCGTGAATTGATTAACTGATTCTGGTAAGCCGTAAACTTCGATGCTACTACAAAAGCCAATATTTACACGTCAGAGAAGGCTCTGGTCTGGAGCGTATCGAGCGTATCCTCCAGCTTGAAATACGAGTGTGTGTCTGGTGTGTAGACCAGCTCGTAGATGCCTGTGCCAGCGGGAATCATCGTTCAGTGATATCAAGGCTGCTTTTTTTTCTCGTGAAGCAAAGAGGGAAAGGCGCTTCCTGCCAAAGCCCTCGCACGTGCTTCTGTGGTTAGTGACAACCTCAGGTAAGGTATTAGAATTCTCTTGCTGTGCACTGATAAGAGTATGAAAATTGTGAAAATTGCCGCGTCTTATTGGTTGCCCTTGATGAAGGTTATGAGCCTTGAAACTCAAATTTTAGAGAAGTAGAAGAGAGAGAGGAAAAAGAACACGAGTTGGGCTCAGTTATAAATTGGATGAAGTAAAATTTCACGCTCTATTTAAATCACAAAAAGTCAGGCGTACATCACGGTCAAAATAAAAAAACATGTTTAACAAAATGGAAGTATATGGATGATACCCATAGGGTAGACACAGTAGTGATTCAGTAGAGTGCGAGCTAATAAGACTAGTTCACCATTTCGTCCGCAGCTGTGTACTTACTCGTGCACTTTTGTATACAGCCTTAAGGCAAGGGCACCTAATTTCGTAAAAAACAATATATTCCGTTGATAGCTTCAATTCTCCGAGATAAAAATTCTTTGGCGTTTTTCTGCGCTAACAAAAGCTTGGTTTAATATGATTACTATTTTAATAAGTAAAGTCAATTTTGCTAAAACATAACTAAAACTGGGTAAAAAAGGTAGTGAACTTTGGTATAAGTCTATCGCTGGCAATGATGCTCCAGCACAAATTAACCAACACCTGAGCTACCACGAAACCTTGAGAAGTACAAGCATGCTAAAATCCGATCGAGTTAAAGATTCTACCCTTGAATTTAGGATAAAAACGCAACAAAAGTATAATGTAAAAGGAAATGATTTTGCTTCTGGGAACCCCACATACCTGACAGGGAGGTGGGGAGTTGCGTATCGTCGGAATTTTCCGATGATGGCGATGAGTTTTGCTCCTAATCAGAATTCATGAGGCGAAAAATGAACTGTGCCGCGGCTGATGAGGCAGGAGATGACCTGGCCATCTGATTTCCATGGAGCCTAAATGCACAAGATGTTATCAGCAGCCCACGCTAAAGATGCCCTACCCCGCAGGTGCCCTTCAAATTCCCGACTCGCCGGGCTGAAATGTGGCCAGTTTTCCAATTCATTTTTTTTTGCGTGGAAGAGGCAAGGGTGCTGTTTTTGGATTACATTATACAATCAAATTCAATTCCTGCCGCATTCTTTGGCCAAAGCAATTGTTTTACATTTCTATGATACTTTTAAAGAGAAATGAAAGATTATATTAATGCTAGAATTTTGTTTTTGTGATCAGGTCAATGAATTTTTAAATTTACCCTTGTTTAATGTAAAACTAGTAATAAATGCAATAGCAAAAGTGTACTGTAACACACAAGTCAAATGTCATAGGAATATTTGACACTTCCACTTGTTTCGCAATACAAAAAGTTATAAAATAACACTATTGCCACAAACAAAAATTATACCTACGGATTAGGCGTCATATTTGCAGTTAGAGAAGTTGTTTATTTACTAAATGTAGCTCAGTTCGCTGACAGTGTGAGCAGAATGGGGTGTAGTCTGGCACCACCCAATGAGACGCGCGCTGAAGAGCTCTACATCAGCTGGTGTCAGCGCATCTTGCTGGGAAATAAAAAGTGGGAAATCAAGAGTGGGAAATAAAGAGTGGGAAATAAAGAGTGGGAAATAAAGAGTGGGAAGCTGGAGTGGTGGTCACAAATACATCTACGCTCGCAGGTGGTGTCGTATTGGACTCCATATTTACATATGTACATGACCACCATGAATTTCAGAATTGTTCCAAAGTTTTGTAAGAAGGGAAAGTTATTTCTCTTTCTTGGTGTGTGCATATTCTGACATGAAAGTTTCATAGAAAATAGCGCAGTAGCAACTAGCCATACGATGTTCAAAAATTGACTGAAAATGACGAATTTAAATACTTTTAATGCTGTGTATTTTGCAAAGCTTATCGCCAGTGGCAAGATTATGTTGAACCTCTTGTTAGATTAAATTGGGCGATTATTATGTTAGTTCAAATTTTCCTAGGCACATGAAATTTAATCCAAAGGAACCACAGAAGATGGAACATTTAGTTTAGACTGTAGAACATGGGGAATCTATGCACAAGGTGTGTTCCTACACAGGATTCTCTAAGCATGGAAAAAATGTTAGGAATGCAGAAGAAAAAGCAAAAAAAGATGAAGGTGTAAAAATGGAAGAAGCAAAGCAAGTATCCGAAAGATAGAAGTCCCAAAGGCCTGCCCACAACTGAAGTAACATAACGGTACCCATTGGGGAAGCCAGATCCCATTGCCCACAAAAACAAATCTAACTGACCTCAGCCAATTGTCTATCCTTATACCCCCTGAGGGTGGCAAATATTGTCATCAACTAGCAGACGCGCCTCGCCAAAGATGGTGGGACAAATGACAATAAATTCTCAAGATATCCTCTCATTTACGGTAACTCAGGCATGAAATAAGATTATTTTCAGTATCACTGATACGGACTGCCTTAGCTGAC
>VOMN01031090.1:0-11086 GCA_014899125.1 Orchestia grillus
GCGCACTGTATCTCTACACACTTTGGACACCTGCGCCCAAACGCGTCACATTCAGTACATCTGCGTTGCCACATTGCGGCCAGCATCGGAGTGTGACCGCAACAACCTTCGAGCTCTCGCAATGTTGAGATACAAGCAAGGATTTTAAGCTATGTAACCTATCAGCTGCCCATAAATGGAACGCATACAAAAATCGCTGTGCTGTCAAACTTAAGCGAAATATCCGCTTTGTACTTGCTTCACACTAATTTAACAGGCCTAACCATTATCCATAATATAAATATTCACCAATGTAAAATTTGTGCACTACTTGGATATTTGTTGGTCTTTTTCATTCTTTCTGCATTAACCATTACAATGTTCGGTAATTTGTATACAATCTGAAGTTCATCACCCCTGAAGCGGTATCAAAAAAGTTGACAACAACTTACAAGACTTAACTCCTAAAAGCTTAATGAACCAAGCAGATGATACCATATAATTGTAAAACACGTTTGAACTATTCACATGGAAATTCCTCCCATACGTTAATTATACCAAATCTTTGTAGAGCACATGCCTCTTTTTACAGCAACAAAATGAAATGGTAAACTACTTAGCCCTAGCAGGATTAGTAGAAAATCTTTGCACTTTCGTCATAATTGATATAATTTTTAGATTTGTCACACTTTTTTTCACACACCAATGTTTCGATGCAGTTTGTATTACTGTCAACACGTAATCGGAGTTCGAGTTTGATGCGCCACTTCTCTCGCTGCCGCAACACCAAAATGCGGCCTACAGCTGACACTTGGCACGAAGGAGGAGGTAGCAATCCGATTACTCGGGTCTGAACGGATCATTAGCTGATCCTCATCTCAGTACTTAACCCTGGACTGGTAACCTAGGGTTTTTCATACCCCGAAGTAAGCCTTCCATATTTTCCCTATAGATTTATGCCTAAGAGTCTTGCCTTCACGGAATCTTAGATGTAGGATTACCATTTCTGGGTTAAAGGGCCTTTAATTTGCCTCCATTTACTATGCCAGTCTTTGCTGCATGGCAATACGTCTCCTTTACAGCTGCCAGACCGCCTACACGCGTCATCAAATCGGTTACTGGGGCTACGCACCTTGTCTAAGGAGTCGAAGCAAGTACCACGCCTCCTGACTACATGTTTTAGGACAGGTGCGTGCTGAGGCCGTCTGGCTCCTGGGAATGTATCAAGTGCAACAAGCGGGGCACAAATCCCTCCGTTGTCGACTGAAAACTATTTTTGAGGGAATAAGCCTGCCTGTGCAGGACGACACCAAAGGCTGAGAAAAATATAGAAAAATGACCTATGATTGCTTCTTATTTGCGTACTTACAAAACTGAACAATAAAAGCTCAAGTTTTTTACTTCCCTAGTGCAGTATATGTTACCACTAATAATTCTATTATGGAGGGATAATAGATGAAGAAACTTCATAAACTTTAACGAAGCGGCACAACATTTCGACAGCATGGCGAAGTTGTTCCAGAATAATAAACGCCTACGCTGCTCAATAATAAAAATATACCACTACACAACATTTGAATGGGGAAGTCCCTGAACAAACAAAGTTTTATTGACTAACACAGGAGTGTTACACACGAATTACGGGTTCACCGTTCACAAACCCCTGACGAGTGTACTCAGAACACTTCTTTCCCCCACGACATACCTGAATCGCGTCCAGTCGGGGGTACGTGGTTGAGTTAATTTAGTTCCTGCAGTAGAGGAGCAAAAGAAATGACACAAGAGAGTGAACTCTATTCATACTCAACTCCCTCCGTTACCTGGTCATCCTCGGAGCCCCCCGAGTAACCCGACTCCTGCACTGCGCTGTCTGGCTTGCTTTCGTCATCGTAGGGAATTTCGATCTTCGCGCCCTCCTCCGACTGCCTCTCTAGTTTACTCTTCGAATTTTTCAGAGAGCTCCTCCGTCTCCTAGGCGCCGACGGAATTTTCAAGTCTTCTTCAGAAGATGACACATCAGACTTGGTTTTCCCAATTGGTTTCAAGAGGGGCAGGTCTCTGGCCGTCAATTTTTCAACTGAGGATGAACTCGGTGAGGACTTTTGGACGACAGTTGATGCAGTTCTGTCGGACTCTCCCGTCGAATCTTGACCTGGTAGTGACAATAGATCCTGAGTAGAGCTCCAAGATTTTTCTGAAATAACTTCCAATTCTGTTTTCCGTGAAACTTTGTGCACCCTTGGTAATAAAATGGGACTTTTCCTTAAAGCTGAGCTTTCATTGTCAATATAATCACGGAGGAGAGTAACAGGTGAAGTAGATATTTTCTTTTTGGGAATAATGATGCAATTTTTTATGTCAGTTTCGACGTAAATGGGGTTTTGGACAACTGTCGATGATGGAGGAACTGGAGGCGAGACTGGTGCCCCGTTCTGAGTCTGAGTCGCACACGACGTTTGCTCCTCGCCGTCGCTGGCCGAATTAGACCATACAAGTCGCGTAAGCGATAAACTTTCTGAACTTTTGTTAGCTTTATTATCAGTTGGTAACATCTCAATTCGATTGTAGCCATCTCTCTTCGCTGTAGGAATGGATCCGATTCCTTGAGAGGAATTGTGCTCGCTTCCTTCACGAAGACTGCTCAGGTCTACTACAGACTTCGTATACCTCCATGGACTGTCTTTTATTGTTCTACCTGGTGCCGACCCTGTATTTGGCTCATCCATTATTTCAGAATCAAATACGTCATTGAAATCTTCACCGGAGTCTTTTTCTAGTAAATGTGATAGCGGTTTGACGAAAGGGTTTGAGCAGGTTCTAACCAGAGTTTTGTGCTGGGTTTTTGGGTCAGATGAGAGTCCAATACTGAAGTCGAGCGATGCAGCGCGACAACGGAAATTATTACTCCGCGTATAATTTTGTGATTTAGCCAAACTCTTCGACCGGTTTTGTATATCCTGAATAAATTTTGAACTTTCGATAATCTTCCGTTTTTCTTTCATAGACGAGCTGTAAGATCTATCATTTTCAAGCATAAGCCGGTCAAAGAAAGTATTCAGAAGTTGTTGATCTGAGTTGACGATGAAAGAAGCAGTTTCTTGCCTTGCTTCCAAAGGCAGTTGGGCGAAGCGCGCAGCTGTGATTGGCGACGTCATCTTCAAACAGCGGTTGTCAGCTTCTGAAGATCTCCTGTTAAGAGCATCAAAGACAGGTTTTTCATCGTAAAGTTCTGCGCTGAACGACCGAGGTCTTAATACAGCCTTCGTCGGATTCTTCGTATTTGACTCTGCTGATATAGACTCATTCTTGTGCAGCGACGAGGGCGAAGGAAATTCCGAGTTGGAACATGATGCATCATCGGCTATTTTCACTGCACGATCCATTGATGCAACCTTTGGTAAAGGACACTTTGGATCATAATCAGACTCTTCCACTTCATCTTCACTTTCTATTAGAGGTCTGGTAGGTTCACTAGAAGAGCAATGAGAAAGAACACCAGGACCGAAAAATCGTTTAATAATTCCACTATCAGATGATAGTGTTTCATCACCGTCAGAATCACCCGAATGTTTTGAGCCTTTAAGTACAAAAGAATACACATTCTCAGATAAAATCCCATCCGTTTCGCTGTACTTGATATTATCTTGCCCCAAAGCTGGTATATTTGATCTATCGTTGGAAGTCTCATCAAAAATTTGCTCATTGACCAAACGCGAGAACCGAGTCGGTGAGCACGAAGGATCAGGATCTTCGGGTTCTCGCAGTCGAATTCTAGAAGCCAAAAAGGGCTTATAATTTGTGTCGTGTGAGCAGCTTTGCAGGCTTCCTGAGTAATTATCTAAGAAAGGTGACACTATCGCAGGCAGAGGCTCTTTACTTACTTCATACGGAGCGTGCACTTTATTTTTATGAATTACATCATGATAGGTGGGCCTATTTTCAAAACTAGACAAGTCTTCTTGCTGGCCGGGCAAAGAAGACATTTCTTGTTGTCCCGTGCCTGATTCTATGATGTCGTACTCACTGTCCACGCAGGAGTAACGACGGAACTCTTTGTTTGCAATTAAAGACTCCAAATCTTCGGTTTCAGTGACAACCTTCACTAACTGGAAAAGGCGAGGAGGTTTCGGAGGCCCTGTCACATCTGGGGCAGCCATGTCAATTTCAGACTGACGTTTCTTGCGTTCAAATGTTCGGTCTGTTAAATTCTGCACAGTTGATTTGCATTTGGCGTAAATCTCGTCCGTAGATCCGTAACCAGACATCTTATCAGTCAAGCGTTTTCGAAATCCTCTTCTTTCAATATCTATATTTGAAACACCATCGTTTCCTTTTCCGCAGACGAATTCAATGTCATCCATGGTGATGTTTGATGTCGACCTCGATTTCTGGATATAACCAGGAGTTCTGTTTTCCCTTCTTTGAATCTGTTCTAAGTAGCGTTCTCCGATATTGAGTGTTCGTTTTCGATAGATTTTTTCCCGATGACCGTCGGGAGATGATTCACGGAAACTTTCCCCCGAAATCTGACTCTGTTCTGGAGAAGATATCTGAATGCTAGGGAGAACTTCAACCAACGTCCAGTTTTCCGGAATATCGAGCTCCAAATCATTCCCTCGAGTTCGTGCTCCATTAGATGTTTCACTGAGATTATTCTTCTCTGTCGCTGCTGGGCTTTGCATAGGTTTCTTTTTCTTCCGATCACGTTCAGCTATCCATTGGTTCGGAGTAATTTTTACAACATTATGCTTTTCGCCTTCTAATGTCTCGTATTTTTCTATAATGTTAGAAACTGTACCACGGTAAGGAGTTTTTCTATGTTTGACACATCTATCAGTGAAACTAGAAGTACGTTCAACCATACTTCCAATGGTTTGAAGAAACCGCTCCTTTGAGTTAGAAGTCATGGATTTGGCTTTTTGTAAGCCCTTTTGTTCGTGATCAGAAGTAGCATCACCATTTCTGTTGCTCTCCTCAGCACGGTGAGGAAGGTTACCTCCCAGTAATATGTCATCGTAAGTTCGATCAGAGCCATGCTTGGAGTGCTCGTACGGCTCCAAGTCCAGGTCACTCTTGGATCGATTTTTTCCTTTCCCTACATATCGCCGAATGGCTTTGAAGGGCCGCCGGAAAAGAGAAGCTTCTGTTCTGTTAGCATCAACTTTGGCTTTGTAGCTTGCGGTAGAGGAGTCGTGACTAGTGAAACTGTTTAATGAGGAACATTCTCCTCCTTGGTACTC
Organism: Orchestia grillus; assembly: GCA_014899125.1. Classification (NCBI taxonomy): domain Eukaryota; kingdom Metazoa; phylum Arthropoda; class Malacostraca; order Amphipoda; family Talitridae; genus Orchestia; species Orchestia grillus. Next base: position 5,220 of record VOMN01031090.1, read on the forward strand.
GATTTGGTTGCCACTGGAGTCCCTGTAGTCAAAATGATAGTTAGTTAGCGCTGGTTCCGCTGAAGAAAAATGCAGACGCTGCTCAAAGTTTTCGCGTAAACTAGAGAGTTTAGTTGAAAGTTCTGAACGCGTGCTGTCGGACGACTGAATTGAAATACCGTCAGAATCCACTTTTGACCGCCGCGGAATGAAATCTTCTTTGTCATGAAATAAATCCGATGGGCATGAAGAGCGCTTGTCCTTCTTAGCTCCACTCTGAATTTTAGTTATTCCTTTATTAAAAGACCGTTTCAAACTTTGAAGAGGCTTCTTGTTGTTGATAAATTCATATGTGAAAGATTTATCAAAAGTAACAGATTTTCTATGATCATCAGTCGAGGACTCACTTTGATTTGATAATTTTTCTTTCATCTCTTCGTGCTCTTTATCACCATTAAAAATTTCTATAAACGTCGATGATGATTCTTTCCACTTACTTTGTTGAATTTTTTCTCGCTTTTCGTCTTGTCTCTCTTCATAGGTGCGCAAATTGAACAAAATGTATGGGAAATTGTGCTGGATAGATTTACATACGGGTTTGAGATGCGAAGCTGTTTTGGAACTGTAATATTTAGAAGTCTCTAAGATTTGATCGTCAACAAATCGAGGCCTACTTTCTGATTGACGATGCCCACGATTAACATCGGGACCAGAGTGCTGCCCCTCAAATTCGTTACTAGAACGACCATTGCTTCTTGTTGATCCTAAGTTCTCTTCCGTTTGAGAAAGTCGATCTATGTTAGTACTCCCAAGTCGCTCACTATGTTCCCGTCCTATCTGCTGTGCACCTACTCGTAGTGTTGAAGAGGCGTCTTGGAAAGTGTGACTGCGAATTACTTTCGTGCTCTCACGGCCTTGTTCCACGTCATGTATTCCAGGTCTGTTGCATCGAGTCGAAAAGTTGCCGCACGCTTGCGTAGACGAGTATGGGTTCGATATTTCCAACGTTCTCGCACGTTCCTTGTCGCGTTTTCGCAAAATTCGTTTGATTTCTTCTTTAGATCGTCGATAAGGAACGTCCTTGTTAGGTATGTACTCCGTAACTGACTCAGACGGCCAAGAGAACCTGGTCACAGGGCTATAAGGAGGTTTGTCTTCGTCGTCACGGAACGGTCGCTCTTTCGTCTCCTGAGAAGGTGGTGATGTGGGCGAAGATGCCTGGACCGACTTTGCTGAATCACTTCTAGCCACGCCACCGGACAGGGACTCGGACGACCTGTGACTCCCATGGCCCGCCACTTCACGTATTTTTCGTATGTAAGAACGAGGAGGTATGTTTGGAAACTCAAAAACGATGTGACGTTTTCTATCCATGATATTCGCTGATTCCTGCTTCGTGGCGGCGACAGTTTATACACTACTAGTTTCATGCCAAACTTAAAAGTTCAACCCTCACCAAAGTAAGCCTTCCATCTTATCATCTGCTTTCTCAGCACCAAAAATGTCCCAATCGTTCACCACAAACACCATCTTGGTACTCATTAAAGTTCTGCGCGACAACGAAACACAAAACAAGCCCCCATCCAGGGAACGATGGTAACTGCGAGCTAGAGAGCCACTGGCCACCACAGTGCCTGCCAGCACAAGTGTCACTCACACACAGCTTGGGACACCGGCCTGCCCCTCAGCTGTGCTGCCGGGGTCCACATGGACAAACCTAGCTACAGAAATTGCTTGGCAAAGTTCATTTAAGAAAAATTAATCGTGTGTCCTTTCTTTTGTAGAACATCAGAGAAGAAATAGGAGAATTCACAACAATTACACAAACAAGCGATGACAACTGGAGAAAATTGGAAATTGTGGCAACCTGAGGCATGGGACGTACACCTGTTGGAAAGCTTCTCACACACACCTGCTCAAACACATCCGTAGATCGAACTTCAGGCTGCAACATTTGACAGTCGAAACTTCATAGCCACGTAAGAATAGCATAGCAATGTAAGTCATAGAGTAGCTTTGCTATCTTACCCTCTTCACAGAATCCATTAATACAGGTGAATCATGGAGGTGGAATGAGCAGCCAGGTGCGAATATATGATCAGAGCATAAGATCGCGAAGTATGAGTCACCGTGGAGGCCACCTATGCATTGCGGACAAGGGGGAGGGGGGAGGCTTACAGGTTACAGATCACAAAGCCTCCAAAGCACGGCACATGCTGCAGCGTTACACAGCCGCATTGAGCCATGTGAATAGACCTTGTCAAAGCAATCCGTGAGCTAATCGACCGACATCCGGCGGGCTGGGAGGTACTAATGCACACATCCTTTCAACGAGGTCCGGTGCATAAAAGACGAATCAAGTTCTACATGACACTTCATTCATTAGGTGTTTTTTTTTCATATTACCTATTGATCAATTAAAAAAACTGAAGATCAAATAATTGTGATACACTTATAAATGGTCAATATTTAAAAGCTCAAGGGACAAGAAAGCTCCAGAAAATGTACATTTAGTCTAATAAACACACAGCAGAAGGCTCAGGCACATGCGGAGACAGGCACACAACTGCTCCTATTTGTACAAGTAGCGAACAATCCCGAAGCTGCCGCTGGTGCACCACGATGCTGACGTTATTAATTAAGAGCCTGGACAGAAATTTGGGGTCCCTCTTGAGAGCCTGGATGTACCTGCCGCGCTCATCGAAATATGAGAACAGCATCCAGTTTACTCGACACCTGTACTGCTGTTCATCATATTTCAACGGGTGACTGCTACCACAGATGTTCTATGCATTTATAACCGCGTCCCAAATTCAAAAGTAAAATTGAATAGGACCAGCCGTATTCCGGCAAAAGTTCTATACAATACGTAGCGTAGGTGTATAAAGGACTATTCGTAATTCATGTGAAATGTGGGTATTCAAAAAAATAGAAACTTTAAAAGTTAGTAATGAAAAGCACATTCTATGACCGTGTGTAGAAAAACACCTATGCGACACAAATATCAACGCACACAAAATCGCTGAACAATTGCTAGCTCTGACTCACGGGCCTGGGGTCGGACCAGAAGCTCTCTTCGACTCCCGTGATTTTGAAGAGTCGCTCGCCAAGGTAAATTTTCTCGCTCTCCAGCTTGTGGATCGCCTTCTGCTGCTGCCCACACTCCTGCAACCACCAACAAATTAATTAAATTCAAGCAATACAAGACGTGAAGATCGTTCATTGGGAGGCCATGCACTTCCAGTGTATTCTAAAAACGTTTACTCCTCTGTAACTGCCCTCTGCTTCTATCTTTTCAGTTCTTGTTTCAGGTGCAACTAGCAGACGTTCGTTTTGCTGTTATTCTTAGGTTATTTTCTTCTACTCAACTCATTTGGCTTGTATGTTGACTTGTGCATTAAACTTTGAGTCAAAAACTGAGTACGCTTTCCTTGGACAGCCTAAATTCATCGAACTGCAACGTACGGGAGGAAGGACGTGAAAATAATCGAAGTCATTCACCAGAACACGATATTTTGTCATGAAAATGCGATGATAATTATTAATGTAGCCACAACGAAGGCAACCACAACGAAGGCAGCCACAACGAAAGCAGTGACAATTAACACTGTGATAATAATTGCTGTGATTGTTGATAATTTGGAAATGAATGCTTTCATGGTTGATGTTGTGAGGATTATTGCTGCAATGATTGATGCTGTGAAAACAATGCTGTAATGATTGGTGCTGCGGTAATATATGCCGTGACAACACGAGCAAATGCCGTGACAACACGAGCAAATGCCGTGACAGTACGAGCAAATGCCGTGACATTACGAGCAAATGCCGTGACTATACTAACACATGCTGTGGTAATGAATGCTGGGGTAATTAATACGAGATAATTTGTGTTGCGATAGATAATGCTGCGGTGATAAGCATCAACCTACGCTGTGATATATTCTTCCTTCCACATTGGAAAGAGCAAGAAAGATCTTGTTTGAGCCTCAAAACTGCAATAAAAGTAGATGAAATACGAACCTCATGTCTGGGCTACAAGAAACACAGAAAATACAAAGTTCGAAGTTGAGTACATCAAGAAATTCGAAATAAAACGCGTAGAAAAAAGATGGTTTACGGAATTCAAAGTGAACTTCAAGTCATTCATAGTGTCATAATTCACCCAATAATATCTGATAATTTGCTACTACTGAACAAAATCATTACTACAAATGTTCACAATTTGGAAGGATGAGTTTACCAAATAAATACGTTTTTTATAAATTAATTTAAAGAAAACTAAATTTTTATTTCATAGTTCGACTTCGCTGCTACTTCGAATCTGCATAATAAAAAATATAAAGAATGAATGTTTGGTATAACATTGTTCCTAAATTCATCTGGTGAGTAATAATGTTACTATATGTAAGAAAGCACTGATTTTGTTCCGGGGAACTGTGGCGCGCAGGGACAGAAATTCAAATAACTCTAAATTTTATTCATAAGCCCACGTTCACATCTGAAAACGCATTTTTTTTTCACTCAGGCACTGCAAATGAGCCGCCTGCAGTCTCGTGCTTCCTACAACCTCCCTTCAAGCACGAAATGCGCTAAGATCAATTTATAAAATCTCTGCAACACAGAAAACCTGGCTGAACTATTCACATGGGAGTTGCACGTTAAAAATTTCCTAAAAATATAGAAGAAAAAATGAAACTGCAAATTAGAGATACGATACCAATTTAAAGATTAATTATCAGCTGGTTGAAAGCGTCCTGACAAACCTAACTCTATTGCCTACGGCTCACCCTATTAAGCGGGTACCAATTATAATTTGAAAACATCATTTCAGTCTTGAACATTTTCAGTTTCAGCATTTCAAATCCTTCAATAGAAAATGCAAAAATACAGCATCAGCAGAATATTAGCAAAACGTTCACCGTTTAATTTGATGTAGAGCTCCGCTCTGGCAATATGATATTTATGCTGTATGTGACCACCTGATTTGTTCTTCCTCTACGGATTAGAGTGGAAAAGCCGCTGCCGAACACATCCCACATGAAAATGTGAGGTTTGAGATTCTCTTTCAAGGGAAGCCCTCCATGGAATCCGTTTGCCCCAGCCGGGAGTCTAGCCCCGACGTCCCAGCTGAGAGTCGGACGCGGTACCAGCACGCTGAGCAGCGCCCTGCTTTCAGGGAGCACGGATGTTTTAGCAGAGCTTGGTCCTATTAACCCCAGAAATTCTCTCCAAATATGAAGACGTACTTCATTCTTCTGCACCAAGTAATTAACCAACTTCAAGGAAAGAGTCGCAGTGCTATTGTACAACACTAACCTATTATGCGCTATTGTGTCCGTGTATTTGCCAGTTCTGCAGCGGCATCAATCAAAAAATACCTGCAATTTGCTGCACAAAATATTGGGCTCAAAAAATGGTTTGCATGTCTGGTCACCACTTGTGAGCTCTGCTGCAGTATCCCTGCGCATTCAAAGCGCTTAAATGAATTCACAGCAACACTTAATGTACACAGGGCTGAATGTGTCATGCACTGACACGACTACAAACCGAGTAAATTTATGCTGTAAATAAAAAGCCAAGTATTAAAACCAATGTGACTTTAATTTTAACCATTTACACAGCACAAAAAAACTGGCAACTGTAACAATCCTGTGATTGGAGGGTGCCGTTCCCAGTGATGGGCGTCTCCACAGGGGCGCGCCTGGAGCTCCATTAGGGGTTCGCATGCACATCGTGCATGCGAACCCCTATGCGAGAATGAAAAGAATGAATGAATATCTTGAAAATGTTTGAGCCTTTCCCCTGGCCACACAGGGGTGCCGCCGTTTTGTGTCCACAATATGCCTTAGCATATCCGCGAGCTGTTGAATGAGACCGTTTCCCTCTGC
>VOMN01031096.1:0-32763 GCA_014899125.1 Orchestia grillus
CAGGGAAGATGTACTGACGTAACTCAAAGCTGAGACAACGCAGCAGCATTGTGGGTTGGTCCCGCAGCAGCGGGGGTGAGGACAACCACAAGAGACAATAACTCGGCTCAGAAGAGGTCGTTCAGAAGCCGATCACGTGCACAGCCACAGCCGCTCCTAAATGGACACTACAAACCTGAGGCAGCACAGCGGTCGCGGTGCTCAGCATCCCTGATGTGCTGCAGCCACCGTGTAATGCGGCCACATCAACACTTTTCAGCTCATCGTGAAGCTCGGGATTTATCAGGACTAACACTGTCTATCGTATTATGTACATTTAGGGTTTCGTATAATGAAATTATCGTATTTCTCGTGCTCAGAAACACCGAGTTCATTTTTGGAACCTGCCGCAAAATTAGAAATCAGCAACGAAACGTTGATACAATAACGTTAAAGCTTATGGTTTGCGTGAATGAACTCGTACTTACAAAGAAAAAATTCCGACACAACAAACCAAATGAACCTATACAAGAAATTTTCATCAAAAGATACGAAAAATTCAATGCATGCGCAAAGAACGCAGTAGCTTGTTATGCATTCTCCACAACCTAACTCGGAGTTACACAACATCAGCGCCAGACCAGCAGCCTGTCGCCACTCAAGTTCTGATGGCAGTGCAAGCAGGCAGTGCAAGCAGGCAGTGCAAACAGCCATTGAACTTTCACTCCGACACTAAATTATCCATATTTTATACGCACATTGCATGCAGTATTACGGCGGGTAAAGCGCAGCAGGTTTACAGGGCACCAAGTCGCCGGGTGTAGAGCAGAGGAGGTAAGACTTGCTCGTCATAATATAATAAATATTATAAAATGCATATTACGTGCAAACATGATATAGACTAACACTACAAAATGTTTGGTGAAGGTGGAAGGACTTGCCTGTCATAATATAACACTTAACATATAAGCTCCTAGGATAAATATTTAATTCACCTGTCATTGGCACGACCGTCATTCAGGATATATCAGGCATTTAGATTGGCCAGCGAAGTCCCCAGACATGAATCCAATAAAATTTTATGGGACCATCTAGAATAAGTTAGACGTCAAGAATATTGTCGACGCGTGGCCGCACTACGAGATCAGTTGACGCAGGAGTGGTTTAAAATCGACCAAGTGTTTATTAGGAAACTTATAGACTCGATGCCGAGTAGACTTGACGCCCTTATTCGGGCTCTTGAAGGTCCTACACCATCCCAACAGCAGGTGATTAATTTTTTGTCTGGAAAGCTCATTATGTCCAAACAGAGTACACAAAAATAAAAAACATATTATGCTCTTATATAAGACATAATAACACTTTATACATAATACTTTTGCCAGTGGCAGAGTTTACTGATCAAAATATACGTATTATATATTATCTTTTAATAAATGCATCATAACAATATAATCTATAATAACATTAAGTACATAATACTCGGTGTAGGTGATTAGACTTGCCTGTCAGAATATAATACATAACATAAAAGGCGAGCAAATGAAGTGTAGACAAATCTATCTATCTATCTATCTATCTAGTATAATACTAAAACTCTGGTCGTCTTGCTTGTATGTTTGCTTGCTTGAAACCGTGCACACGTTTATCTGTCGGATCTGAGATATTCGAAATTTATGCTCTTCGTTCAATCCTGTATTGTGGATACCGACTTAACTGCATAGGATATATTTCTGGATACGGTTTGATTTTGATAAATTTTCTTTGACCCAACGGGTCACGTGTCGTCTAGTTTATTTATATAACTCTTCAGTACAGTAAAGTTAATGATAACTTTGCTACACAAAATAAGAACAATGCAATGCAGTTTACATTTCCTCCCAATGTTCACCATACCCACCTCTAGCCTTCACTACACATCTCAACCCATCGGTGACCGAACTACATGTCATCGGTAACCGAACTACATAACCGAAGTCACCAGACACTATCAGCGCAACAATGTTGCACAGATAGTGTCTGGTGAGGTATCTTGCCAGCATTGCATAATTTTAGCCTCAAGAGCATCAATATTTTGTAGATTGAATGAACAGACTTTACTCTCAAGAATGTTTCACACGCCGAAGTTCATGGAGTTTAAAATTACCAATTTAAAATCAATTAAAGAATCACCAAATGTTTGTTGAACTTTTCTTGAAAGGTGATAGCTTTAAATTCTTCATAACATTTCGCATGGTATCATAGCTGACAGAGGCTGCTGAAGAGAGTTTCCTAATGCTTCTCATTGGGTCTCTCTTAATTTTTCAGGTTTTTATTCAGTTGGGGTGTTTTAACTGACGGATTAGGAGTACTTCTTGGTCTCGTCAGGTGCGATCCCGTCTCCTTGAGGCGTCTCAAGACCTCATAAACGCCGCCTGGTCACGCGAGGCTTGAGAAATCTGAGGATTTCCTCAGGTTTCTCTCCTGTCTTATACAGTTCACTAATAACTTCGTTCATTTTGATCATAATACTAAATATAAAAAATAAAGTAATGAAAAAACACAGATTCATTATGCGTAAAACTAAGGTAAAATTAGGCCAATATTTAACGTAAATAGATTCAATATGCTTTTTAATAATGTTACAAAAAGCGTCTACACCTCGCTTGCTAACCCTATGTATGTATCTTCTACTGCAATACATAACAGAACATATGACAACGAACATTAATATTGATGGATTATTAAAAGTTTTAACTCCCTATTCATACTCGTTGTGATTCAAAGAGCGAAAACAGGTCATTCAGTATGGGAAAACGTGGAATCTATGCACAGGTGTGTTCCCACACAGGATTACCTGCCCATAAACACAGCACGTTAAGAAGTAAGAAAAAAAATCAGTGAAGAAGGCATGAAAATAAACAGATGCAAAGTGGGCATGAAAGATAGAAATCCCGGAGGCCTATCAACAGCTGAGGCACCCTATCAGTGTTCCACGTGGGACACCAGCCCCACAGCATAAGTTAGGCCAAACCCAACTCACCTAACCCTGCATATCTCCCGGCACAGGTGTGACCAGGACTCGCCTGGCAGGGCCTAGCATGCGGGGGCAGTGAGTTGCTCGAGAGCTTCCATCACAAGGCAGACGCACTCACTCTAGCGTTAGTGGCATACGCATTAGTGGGGAAATTTTTACGGGGAATATAATAGTCAAATGAATATACTACTACTATTACATAATACGTAATAATAAAACATACTTATTCATCTTGACGCCAGAAAAAGACTGGCACGTAGAAGAAGCTCTATAATTCTACCTATTAAGAAAATGAAAGTGATTTAGAGACGCTCCTCTTCAACAAACTCGACTGAATGCTAACGCAGTCTGATTGTCGATATAATATAAAATTGCACTATTATAAAGCAAAAAGTAAGCACAGCGTTGGGGAATGGAAATAATTCTTCAGTATGACACATTTCAGTAATATAGACGCCAGTGGTGGTGGCCGCTGGAGTCGTACACAGACCTAGATCTCGTTTGCTCATTAAGAAAATCCGTCACGCTTGAGGCAGGCTCGAGTAATGCGACCACGATAAATTGAAGGCATGCGGAGCTTCACTATTTTAAATATAAACTGAGAGCAAACCTAGATGAAAATAATCACACAGCTAATCACAAATCTATCTATCTATATAATACTAAAACTCTGGTCGTCTTGCTTGCTTACTTGAAACCGAGCACACGTATGTCTGTCGGATCTGAGATATTCGAAATTTATACTCTTCGTTTAATCCTGTATTGTGGATACCGACTTAACTGCGTAGGATATATTTGTGGATACGGTTTGATGTTGAAAATTTTTATTTAACCCAACGGGTCACGTGTCGTCTAGTAATCACATAAATCCTGTACATGGTTTCCCTCCCCCACGTAACGTATCTGTGATACCTGCAGCTCGGACTTCCAGCGTCGGGGCACAGACTGGCACAAATTACCTCGAATAAATGAGCTGGATTATACGCCAGCGACACCCGCCAGCACTGACGCAATGCAGCGCGCGTTGCTGCTATTCTCAAGACGAGCACACTGCAACCAACACGTACCTAAACTGGTTGCTCATGGCAAACTTATGTAAATCGTTATGATATCACTTATAAGGCCTTTTCATTTGACAGGAATTTTGTAGAAGTTCCAGGTCTAAAGTCGGTAAAAAATACTTCAATCTTAGGCTTCTGCATCATATAATAACCTAATCTCATTTACTAGCAAGCTTTCAGATTTTAGGAAAGTACCTTTTTCAATACTAGTTCAAAAACGAAATATGAACTATCCCAGTCTATTAAAAATAATTTCATACCAGAAACTGACATCTCATCGAAACATGAATTGAACGATCACTAATTGTTAACGATCGCGCAGGAGGTACATGGTATTGAATGCTGACGTAACAAACTGAATAGTATAACAAAAGTGACATAAACGCCTACTCGACAACAGAATGAAAGAACAGACTCCTGAAATTAGCGTAGCAGCAGCCAGCACTACAGCCATTCGCAAGCGGTGCAGGACGTAGTTCGGTTCCGACCGACACAGTACGGCACCTAACAGACCACATGTGTGAGCGCCGGTTGTGGAGAGTACAATGATACTATTGAAGAGCGCGAGTTTCCACTCGGGCACTGGATAAGACAGGCACTATCATAACACCTACGGGCGTGAAAATAGGGAATTCATCATAACTTTCAAAGAACACAACGTTTACAATGAGAATCTTATTCAGCTTACATTTAAAAGAGATCACAAGATTAAATTCAAATAGGTGATATATTTCCAAATCAGTGCCAGGCAGTGTCAGTAATTGATGAAACTAACACAATTTGAGGTCATACGAACTGGACAAGAATGGCGCATAAAACAGCAGCAGCAGCACACGGCCAACTAGAAATACGGCGGCGGTGGGCAGTGTACTTTCATTCGACCTCGACAGAAGTGGATGGTAATCCTGCGCAGCCCTGATACCCCACACGCCCTTGAGCCGCGGTCTGCTCAGGACATGACGCATGGGGTTGGCGCTAGGGTACACACTGCAGATGGCGTCCGTCGCTCTCTGGTGTCATTTGAGCTTTGACGGATGGGAAAATGGCAGCTTCTTTTTAAATCACAGGGCATCGTAAAAGACGGTTGCCTCAATTTCATCGTTCATCATCAAGTGCTGGAAAAATATTATACAATTTGCTTACAATGATAATGACGAACAATATTAATGAATCGATGTGGAACTAGTTGTATGATATTAAATACGATAATTAATTGTGAGGATGTTCAAAAAACATTATAATCAATCACAGGGTTGTAAAAATTTCGTGATAAAGCAAAGAACAGAAAAGGAAAACTTCACGTGTTCAAGTAACAATGCAACTCAAAAGAAGAGAAAAAAGTTGCAGAATCAGCTCGAGTACATCCACACGAGTACCTCTCATGGTAAGAACGCCGTGCCTCGCCTGGTACACACAATAACATCCTGCAACAATTTTCGTTATTTCAAGAGCAGCTCCTACAGACATCGGGACCGAAGACTGGCCCCATTTCTCCCTTGGAGAACTGAGGACACTCCAACCGAACGCAGAACACAACGATCGATGATGGATTGAGCCTTGTGATCGCACAAGATACTTGTGAGCTGGTCTGCTCGACACGCTCTCGCTGTTGTCCAACAGCTTTGGCATGATCCGGTGTGAATCGCTGCATTTCTGCGGACGGGGGCTCTGACGGCTAACAGTTCCAACAGTTGGACTCGGACTGTGCATGTTTAAAGCTTGAACGCCTGAATAATAATGATCTGACCAAAATTAAAAAGGCCTAAGAATGGTTGACACAACTTTATTTATGCTGAGTGGCGGTCGTTTCAATTCTACGATATCTTCAACGTAGGCAACCGCTGTTTCAAACGTTACGAAATCTTTACGATTGGCGGTATAGAGTTAAGCATCGACCACTCGTGCAAAGTCGGGCAAAAATGACTTCAAGAGTATTTAGGGAGACTTGCACCACCGGATGCCAAGACTGTCAGTAGATAAAGACAATAAATTTTGAGCAGGAGTAACTTTCTTACCAAGTATGTTGGCACCTGCATGTACAGGCGGCTGTAGAATGATTCCACATACTTATGTTGGTTTTACAAACAAATAAAATAAAGAATTAACGGAAGTATTTTTATTTTCATTTCTAACCAAACAAAATTGAACCAAATAAACATTTAGAAAGTGAACATACTTCCGAGCGTTCCTTATTTCATTAGGACTTCATCAAACCAACAAGCCTGTCAGATCCTTTTGCTGCACCCTGCATAACAACGCTTCCTCTCCCTCACAAAAGCAGCCGAATGACACGAAGAAAGCTACAAAATCATTTCGCTCAAGCACTCTACACCCTTGTTATCACCACCAGGCACAAGTGCCACTTCAAAACCCAGTGGCCACCACTGGACCACAGGGCCCAGTTTACAACACAACTTTTATAGATCAGGTGCTCCCACAGAGCAACTGGTTGGAGTGAAGACGAGTTACATATAAGTCTGCCCTTTATTATACGCTTCATTATGTACACTAGCGTTACCATGCTGTCGAAAGTTACGGTAAACCTCGTGTGAACTAATGTATTAATGATAATAAAATAATTTTCCGTATCACTTTCACGGGCTGCATTCTCTAACACAGTCATGCTGATAAGAAAATTTCCCTCAATTCCTTCAGTGCGTGAAAAAATAACGGTAAAAAAAACATATGAACTTTGTGTACAGCATAGATAAAACATATTCATGCACACGTATAGCATATAGTGCAGATATAATATAATATATTCATGTATAGATATAATATACAGGGTGAGTCACAATAAATGGTCGAGATTTTGAAATACTTATTAGTTAGTAAGGATTAATTGTAGAGACGTTACCTAGGTTTCACTTTAAACATTAATTTGTCTACTATTACCAGTTAAAAGATGAATTTGTTCACACGAGTGGTGTGGGCATAGGTACACAAAAAGTAATGGATTTTTTGCTCATTGTGCGAGTGGGCGCTCAAGTTTATTTGCTAAAATATCACTGAAAATCCAAATTTGGAGAAAAATAAGTACTGACGATTTTTAAAGGAATTGATTATTAATAATATTAAAACAATTTTCTTTTTCAGCCCACAGTTATGCTTCTAATCCAACCTGTGGCCACAGTTTTATTCAGTACATTTTTTACACGGAGCTTTCATTTCTGGCTTTGATTTTGAATATTTTCTGTGTTCTTTTAAGTACGTTTACATTCAGAGTGATACGGTCACGTAAATCGTTCAAATTCATTAACGGTTTTTCGTACATTATTTTTTACCAGGAAAGAAAAGGCCGCTCAGAGTGAGATCGGGACTGCGCGGTGGCCACTCCACCCCCCTGCCCAACTGTAATGACACGATCCCCAAAACCTTCGCTCGAGCAGCTCCGTCAGCACACTGCTCTGTGGAATGGAGCTCCGTCCTGCATCCACCACACTCTATTGTACAGGGGTACATTTAATTAACATTAAACACATTTTGTGATTTAAATTAAACAGCGGTTTTCTCGCACAGTGGGCAAAAAATCAATTTTATGTGCGACTGTAATCAAACTATTCGCGTGAAAAATTATTTTTCAATCTCAAAAGTTAATAAACTAATATTTAAAATGAGATCAACCTGAAGTCTTTACCATGAATACTTACTACTGAGTAATAGGTATTAAAAATCTCGACACTTTTTTGCGACTCACACTGCATAGTATTGATACCAGCAGACCACTCGCCAAAAATGGTAGGGGAAGTGATGTTCAATTCTTTACATGTCCTCTTACTTACGTCCTCTGACATGAAATGTTATCCTCAGTAGCACTGATACGAACTGCCTTCTCTGACAGTTTCGCTGATAAAGAACACGGACCAGGGAAGTTTCTCTTATCTAAATCCTCAAGAGCGTCACAGAGAGACGGACGGACCAAGCAAGCAACACTGGGCTATTAATATATGGTGGGATTATATTCTCATGTAATGTACCATAGGACACCCATACGAAATGCGATGTCTAAACGCACGTCACATACCATAGGCTTCAAACAGTGGATACAAAAACTTTTTCTGCAAATGTTTACAACTGGACCACTCAGTGGTGCAGTACAAACTTATCAATGGATGCACGCAAGACCGAGAGGTGAGCAACGGCGTGACAAAGCAGCGTGACGAAGCAGCGGGTACAAGCTTGGAAATGATAGGAAACAGAGCAAACACATTCCGCGTTATCTAGAGAAAATTTATTTGAAGATAATCGGAGCCAGCCGCAACGTTAATAAAATTAGCATGACCTACATGAGGGTCAAAAAGGATTATTGATTTTAATTGACCAGTGTGAAAGAAAAATTCCTCACGCTGAGTTAATTGCGTTCCACATCAAAACAAAAAAAAAGAGATTCCTTGGCTTCACTTTCGAAAAATTCAAGAATCAAGAACACGATTCAGCTCAATTTGAGTGTGAAATGACCATCGCACGAGGTATGTACCACCACCACCACACAATGAGGATGCATGGTCCTCACAAAAAAGGGCGGGAGAAATAGCCCAGCCCTACTACATACTTCTGTATGTTCAACATGTTGACGGCGATGGTGCTATTTTTTCAGGAGTAAATCGATCAGCGGCAGCCACATGTTAAAAAATTCCCAAGCGCCGATGCTTCCGTGAAAAAAAAAATATTAAAAATTTGTGAGTAACAGATTCAATACTAAAGGCGACTTCCCGCATAAGCTATGAAGATTTTACCATGCTAAAGGATCACGGACTGTCCAGCTATCAACTTGAAAAGAACTCTCATACTCCGCACTTAACGCACATAGATAACAGGAAATGTTTAGCTAAAAACAACCATGATAACACGCATGCTTTCTAAGCAGTAAAAAAAACGAGTAAAGAGTCCAAGCACAGGGAACTTTTTTTTTAGTTCACGAATCACAATCTAATCAGCTACCAGTGTGTCGTTGCACGAGCGTAGCAAATCAACCCACAATTCAGATCGAATTTATCATGTCGGTATCAGAAGATGAAAACTTAAAGATAGGGAAAGCCTCAGTTCAGGGAGGAATACCTCGCAGCATTAGGACTCCAACGGATATTTTGTCCGAAACCCTTGTTCTTGCCTCGGTTACCAGGCGGGCGTGTGGCTTACATAACACACAGACGCGTGCACGAGGTTTGTGGAGCGTTTACTTCTGTAATTTTCTCTCACGCGCCATTTCAGCTCGCAGTGTTTAGCACTGCAATCGGCCTGCCAGTCAGAGGTTATTTCAACGGGTGCAGAGTTGCGTTCCTACGCAAGGCGTATTCATTTCAGAAACTTACAACAATTCCAATGGTTGATGTGGTGTTCTAATTCTCGTTCTGCGAACAAATTTTAAACTGGGTTTGCAAATAGTGTTAGTCAATCATTAAGGTTGGTAATAAAAATCTTGAGGTAACACCACACAAGCAGTCTCACAGAAACATCTGTATAAAAACTTCAAGGGAAATTTCCTTGAAAATGCCCAGCAAAATGCCAGAACTCTCAATATCCGATGCAATGACTCAAAAATCAACACTAGAGAGTAACCCCAAAGACGTTGGTATCAATTTACTTTTTACCGCCATATTTTACGAGCGCTTTACGTGACTATCTGCTCTTTGAGCCTCACCAGAGCTTACGATCAGAGATGCGCAAACTGAGCAGTGTTGACCGACGGCGTTCTGAGCCACAAGCACGAAATATTAGGGCATTCTTCACACTTTTCTCCCAAATAAAAGGTTAGCTTCTCCATAAGGATTGAATTTACGGGGACATTTCAGGAGTAACTTAGAGAAATACACCAAAAAGTAAGAGCATATCGCTAGGTTAGTTTGAGTGCATGACCTCTCAATCGTACCTAAACGCTCTCAAGTTGGCGGAAAAGCACCGCTATGTCCCCGGCATAAGCTGACCAAAGCAAACACCTTCACTAGAACCCTACACTCCCAGACGAGCTCAAAAATTTCATTAGCCAATTGTTTTCTACCTTTGGAACAAAGCTGAGATTTGAAAGAGAGAACGAATCAACGCCTAACTCCATCGACCTTGGAATGAGAAACAGAAAACCGATATAAGAGAAGAAGTTCACCATTTGCTCAACTTTCCAAAACTAACAGCTAAAATTTAGCTTTCGTATGGATAGAACAGGTGAACGAAAAGGTCCAGCGTTCACCGAGTAAATATGGCTGGAATTAAACCGTACTAACAAAATATTGAAACGAAAGAATGTTAAAAAACGTGGTACGCAGCAGATGCAAGCACCAAATCGTTGAGTGAAAAAAAACAAGGGAGAAAACCCAAGAACTTGTCTTCCGAGCACCAGTGACGCACGCTGCCGCGTCTCGCAGCTTCTTTATCACTGGTGTTCCTGGAAGCACAAATGACGAAAGCATCGTGATGATGCGTCTGAGCTGGAAGGCGCACTTGGGACAGTCCGCTTAGCGCGCTGCAATAGTAACCAAAGGTAAATCGACTAATTTCAAGTTGACCGAAGCTTCAACGAATGCAGCAATGCACATAACGCGGCTGGTGCACTGCATTTGAGTACGACGAGCACTTGTTGACCGAAGGCCCCAAACTGGGAAATAGCCTTTATTCACATTATAATTACTGAATAATATTCTGTACATCAAGGCATTCTGTTCATGACTGGCGCAGGTACAGATGTGCAGTTGCTCATCGCACATTGAAAGACATGTCTCTGGAGGTAGCTGAGCTGGCACACCTGCATCGCGAACATCACAGAAACAGACTTCAAACCAACACCAATGAAATGGAACGGTCCCCCAACACAATGTCTCATACAAAGTACTCATTGCCTTGATCTTAAAGGCGTCCACGGGCCCCACATGCACTCGCACCACGCGACCTAACTCCTCCGCATTCCTCCATGTGAAGCAGTGTGCCACCACACACAGTCTGGGAGGGAAATGTTTCAACAGGTTACGCTCGGGCGCCGTGCTTGTTCTCAAGGCTCAATGTATGACGAGTTAAGGAGAGCAGGGACCAAAGGCAAAGCTCCAATGTCTAGCATGAAGGCATACTTCATGGCCCAATACTGTGCAAAGCGGACTGTGTGGGGTGAGAGCACACAAGGTCACTGCCGAACATGGCGGCTGTATGAATTAGAACAGTGGAAAAATTTAAAGGAAATCCCACGCAAGGTCAAATTAAATAGCTGGCTTGTTTGCCAAGATACTTCACAAAATTTATCCAGAAATAAATTAGTTGAAATTCGAGTGAAGAAAGCAAAGACCCGCGAAAACTTTAACCTCGAAGAAAAATTTTAATGCATATAGCTGAAATACCCTACTTCAATTTAGTGAGCCCAGAAAAATAAACCCAGTATCAGAAACCTTGTAGACCAGGTCAATTTTCAACGACGAAATAATCCATACTGTAAATTGGTACAAAATGCGTCAGAGCCTTTCCCACTAAGTTAAGAGTGGTCACTCTTGACGACGAAGTTATCGTCAATACGCAGGTAGGTCGCTGGTGCAAATAACAGCACGTTTCCCTGATCCCTGCCACCGCTGGCAACATGCGAGTTGGTAATTTAAGTAACACAAAATCAGCTTTGGCTAAAAAACAAGAGTTAGGACTAGAGTGGACAGACGTACTGCTTTAGGCAGCTCAGTTCTCTTTTGGAGTACTGTGTCCTGCTTTGCGCCCCCTTCACGTATATTTTGACAAGTTATAAAACTTTTCATGTTTCAACTCCTCATTTAACATGCTTCATTCAAGTTTTACGAGTTGGCGAAACGTAAAAAAATGTCCTTCTGTTTAGAAATTCGGTAATGGCCAGCCAGCCAGCATTCTCAAGGTGACAACTTAGGCTGTTCCGCGGCTCCCTGCCCGCCCCAGCTCCGCCGCACCTCCCAGGTGACGAAGGCCACACATCGGCTCGCGTAGAACTCATCATTTGATCAAGACGGAGTTAGCACTCTAATCTAAATCTAGAGCACATATCGCTTTGCAGTAGAGTCCTATTTTTTCACTGCATTAAAACAATGGCATTAAAATGACCCACAAGGGCAAGCTTCTCGAGATATCGGAGTACAAACAAAACTGCGCACATTTCCAGTGGAAATGAAATATGCGTTCTTCAAATTGTAATTATATTTATCCTGGCAAGAAAGGCAGAGCTCAAAATGATAGGAAAATGATCGACTTTAAGGAACAGCGAGAAGTATCTCACAGAAAACAATATGCAACGCGATGGATTAGTGACTGCTTTGCCTACCTCTTTCCGAAAATCTACATGGTCGAGGTAATTACCATTTTAAGCCCTGTTTAAATTTATGACAGTAAATTACTCGCCTTGTTCATTTCGTACTTGCATCTTCGAATGAATAAATTAGAAAAAAATGAATGGGTTAACTGTACCAGGGGCTTTACACTCCATATGTGTTATCAGACGTCCAAAGATAAATTTAAGACCGCTTTAAATACTGTTGAAGTCGAGCAAGAAACATGACCTGGGACTTGAAAGTCTCACCAGGGCTTAAAGGGTTAGAATCCTTCCCACGAGTAGCAGGTATGTAGTAATGTGGGTTGTGTACTAGAACATGTACGTTCCAGTTGCCACGACCAACCCGCCTCCCACTGCAGCCCAGACACCCGCCACCCTGGTGACACGCTTCCTGCGACGTGACCCACCCACCAGTCATTTCATTCCCAGAAAAACGGCATCATAGCAGGAAACGTGCAAGCCCCTTCATTGCCTATTGCTCTAAGCCGTCTGAGAGGTTTTTATTTTTATTCACCCGCAATACCGGATGAAAACGAGAGCGGTAAAATAAAATTCCCATTGCTGACCGCAACAGCTTGATCTCTCACCACCCATCACCACAGCCCTACCAAAATGATTATAATTTAAGAAGTTGTGCTCACTCGCCACACAACTATTACGCTCAAAGACGTACAGTAGTTTTGGGGTAGACTTACAGCATTGCGTTCACCTAGAAGCAGTGCTCGCTCAATTCCATCTTGATACATACATTAATCAGATAAGCTGGTGCCAAAACTCTTGCATGCACCGCACATGACATCACTAAAATTTGCCAAGGCCGTCACGTCGCCACGAGAAAATTGTACACGTACACACACATAAAATAATTTCTCAATTGTAGGCTGGACAACAGCAAACTAATTCCAAAACTTCACACGTCTCACATAATTAGTGAAGAAACACAACTAGCGACTGGCTCAGTTAACCAACAACTGGGATAACTAATAACGAGCTTCTCGACCAATTACAGTCCGAGTCGTCAACACTCGAAGCCATTGATTCATGATGATATATATTACATTAGTACGATACAATGAATTCCAACGTAATTCAATATATAATTAGTTTTAAATGTGCGTGTACGTGGCTTTTATCCCAATCGCATACTCGTACGGTGTTTGCTAAAAACTAGTTTGTAATTTTACTTTACTTATCCAGTTATTGTTACTTCTTCACATACGTATGAACTTTTTCATACAACAATGCACCCCAGATTAATTATCCTCATTTTCTACAGAGGTTGCCCTAGAAGCCTAGCTACTTATTTAGGCCCTCAGGAGGTATATGTCCTGAACCTGATTTATTTGTCACTGCTCATTTGATTTTAACACTGTGCCTGACATAAATTATTTATAGTAAATAAATGTTTCAAATTGTTGTAAAAACGTTTCAACACGCCGATCCTAAGTTGGAGCGCCGCTACTGCACCAAGAATCAAAAGTGACATATATCGAGAACCATGATTTGACGCATGAACCAGTCCTGAAAATGTCATTTATTGGAGTTCAAATGCACACGATGAGCATCCGCTTTGATTTTTTCCAACACGAATTGAACGGTGCGGCAAGCCACAAATGCCACATGATTTATAAAGGTAATCAAACCTGCCAGAATTTCTCGGAGGAGTCGCTCAGGCTTTCCCTGCACTCTACGTCACACTGAGCGCACAACAGCGTCAGGCGTCATCACTTTTTTGCCTCCAGTACACGGAACTCGAACTTCCGGGAAAGCAACAGCTCGCTAGCCTTCATGTCAGGTCTGCTGCGATGCAGCATAAAATTGGTTCGGCTACTATCATAACATTTGGAGCGAGAACTTTCATGAATGTCACAACTCCTGTCAGACTGTCCGATAAGCGTGTCAGATTGCCAGATAAGCGCATCAGATCGTCGGTACTTACTGTACAGATGAAAACCTTCGCAGTGAAAAAACTTTGCTCTCACATCAAACAAGAGAAGGCGAAGTAGGTTACTAAACACGCGAGTTACTGACAGATAAAAGTGTTCCGCTAGATGTTCTTATGGTAAAATGAATCAACACTGCTAAACGTGAACATAAATTCAGGCACACAAATAAACAAGTTTCACAAAAATAGGAATAAAGCAAATTATAGAGTGGAACAACGAAGCCAAATTAGTACCTAATACGAGAGGACTTCACGGTGAGCCCAGAAGATGAACATCAAGAAGCTCTAGTCAGTATTGGTGCAGTCGTCCCGCACATAGCGCGCTAGGTTGGTTTTGGTGAGAAACCGTTTTATCTCATTTGCTTCTGATCACACACTATTTGCTAGTTACAACAAAGTATTTTTCATGCAATGTGATGCTACCTCTACACAATGCGGGGGACGACTGTGTTGTTGGCTTGAACCGACCCAGCGCTCTATGCCGGAGACACTTGCACTCAGAGAACACGTCTGAAGTGACGAGATGCTCAATAGGTGATCTTCTCTCCAAGTTACTCATCCTAGAATTCATCTACAAGCAACAGCAACTCAAGCATTGGGAATTCACATAGAAGCAAGATTTACTCACAGCAATAACTTGATTGCACTGAACTTTAATGAGACATGACATTTGACTACCTCAATCAGCCAAATGCATTGCATAAACTAATGCGCAAAATTTTTCTCGTTAGAAATTTCTTCGTGATAAATGAAAAAATGCTGTAAGTGAGCAAACTGTCTGGGAAGTCTCGCGCACAGATAAGGAGACAAGAAAATAAAAGTCAGTGACAGGGTAGCCTGATTACAATACACTCTGATGAGCTCTGCTCACACCTTATCAATGCCCCATCTGAAAACACTCAACATAAATGAATAATTAACTTGCAATTAACAATCAAATTTCAAAATGTCTTCCCAAGTCACTGATATGAGCTACTAAGATCGACCTGCACAACCTCACGCAGACTGCCAGCCTTGCAATAAGGCATAAGCTCTCTTGCGTATGAATTTCTTTCAAAATATATTGATCTCACCATTTGCATTGCCTTTGAGTAAGATTAGCACTATTCTCCACTCTCAAGAGCCAAGCTGTCCATTAATGTAGTATTTGAGTTCAACAAAATCTCAGAATAAAATTAATGAAATTTTACCATAAGCACCCATTACCCAACCTCAAATGAATAATCAAGCTGCATTAATATGTTGTAACAAATTGGTACCATTTCACCTAAAAAGTTAGTTGACAACAAAGAAAAGGTAAACCTAATTTTCATGAATCCTTTTTGATAAAAATATTTAAACGTAAATTAAGACCACAAAATATACAAAGAAATACTCGAGTCTAAACAGTTCATAGACTCATTCCTATAGTAATATGAGAAAAAATAGCTAGAACAAACCCAATCCACACAAGCTGGGAAAGCTTTGTGTATGTGGCTCAGACACTTAGAATTTAGGTAAACAAATTCATGAGAACAATGGCATAAGATTGACACCAACTCTGCAGGGTGTAATTTTAGCATTTGAGCCCAGGCCAAGTGGCATTTTTACCTAATGAATGAGAGGAAGAGATTCTCACTCATCGGAAACAAACAGGCCAGCAATTGACTGTTGACAGGAATTTCTAAGGATTTAAGAGCTCAGTTCTTGAAAATCTTGCATGAACCAAGAATATATTAATCTCAAATTACACCCTACAAGTTTGGCCTCAACTCAAGAAACTAAGACATACTCACCCTGCTGACTCTGACACTAAGGAATGCTATGATCAGGGCCATCACATCACTCAGCATGTGGAAGCTGTCAGCCACCAGAGCCATGGAGTTGGTGATGTAACCCACTGCAAGCTCCACCAAGAAGAACAAGGCGGTCATCACAAACACTCCAACGAGACGGCACGTGCGTCCACTGTACCACGACCCCATGATGAGATGCTTCACTTAATGTCTCTTTATTCCTTCAACTGTGGTGGGCACTACCTCAAAGTTTTCTAGACCTACTTACTAGTGATTCTCTTCCTAATGTTTATGTATACTAAACTTTTATCTTGAAAATGAGATCAAAATAAAATCTTCAGAAAACCCTTAATATTTCACAATTTAATAAAAACTTATACCTACAATGCAGCTCCTCTCATGATCAGTTTTGATTTATTGCCTGTAAGTCTGTAATAAAAAACATTAGCTTCATATAACAGCAACTAGGCTGACACTGGAATTATGAAGGACATATTTTATTAACTAGTGAAATTTCAACAATTTGGAAACAACCTGACAGAATTTACAGAGATCTTTTCAGCAAAGAATCAAGAGATTTTTAAATGTCCAGTAAAAATTTTACATAAAAATAACACTTTATAGTTACAAAAATGAATTTGAAGTACATTATTTTTCTTTCTAAAAATGTAATCATTATTATTATTAGTTAGTTTAGAGCTCCCTAGCCACATGAAATCCAATCTCAAAAGAGTAGAAAGTAGGGACCGTTTGGTATGGACTTTAGAATAAGAAAATATTGAATTTAGGCACAAATGCATTTCCACACAAGATCTCCAGCAATTAGAAATGGCAGGTTAAGAAGGAAGAGGAAAAAAAGATATAAATCATCAGTGAAGAAGATATGAAAATGGAAAAAGCAAAGTAGGCACAAAAGATAGAAGTCCCACAGACCTAGCTAAAGCTAAGGTAACCTAACATTGTCCCCAAGCAATGCCAGTCCCCATAGCATAGGATAGACAAACCTAATGCTATTGACTATGGCCTATGCTATGCCCTCTGAGGGATCTGAAAATAATAATTGTTTACCATTTCACTGAATTAGAAATTAGAAACTAGAGTATGCTGACAGTATTATTACAATAAATACTATGCAGAGGTCTTCAGATGGCATACTTATATAACATGGCACTATTACAAACATCATGATGACACAAACTATTAATGGAAAACTAATGATTTAAAATTATTTCAAAAAAGTACACTAGTAACAAAAATTATTGGGACATCAACTTTTTATAGAGTATTTACTATTTTTAAAGAATTAGTGAAATCATTTTTACTCTGAGAATAAATGTGATACAGAAAAATACTTCCATGGTTGCTTATAAGTTTTGAAATTTAAAAAAATAAGCCAAAAGAATATTCAACTAAATCTTTATTATGGATATACAATAAATTATTTTACTTAAATAGTTCGCTTGAGCTACCTATTACTGATTGATGAATTATTAGTTAGTTAAAGCTACCTATCCACATGACATGTGATGCAAAGAGAAGGAACCATTGATATGATTGGTAAAAAATGTGGAATCTATGCACAGGTGTGTTCTCATAAGGGATTTCCTGTGCAAAGGAACTACAAGCTAAAAATCAGGAGCAAGAGAAGACACGTCAGAGACAGCAATGAAGGTGTGAAAATTGAAAGAAGCAAAGTGGGCACAAAAGATAGAAATCCCAGAGGCCCATTTTCAGCTGAGGTAACATAATAGTATCCTCTGGAGTGGTGAATCCCCTTACCATAGGGTGGACAAACCTAACCAATCCAACCCTCTTGCCCATCTTATGACTACTAAGGGACTACTTACTGTTTGTTATATATAATCCACAGAAATAAATTTCAGATATTAAGATATATAATTATCAACACAATCATTTAGGAACTAAAAACTTTCATCACTGATGGATAAATTGAAAGGAAAGTAAAACTATTAGAGAAATTCTACAGTCTGAGCTTATTTTACAGTCTAAAATGAAAATAGAAACTGCACAATTAAATTAAATGCTCAACAGTATTGAAGACAAAATCTACATCTGAATAAAATGAAAACTACAAATAAGCAGTTTGCAAGAGCTACATTCCATAAAAAGATACCAATTAAAGGGTATAGCCATAGAGAAGCAGTCAATACTACAGTATCTAAAAATATACTAATGAAACACTTCTGTTCTCTCTACATTTTTTTAGAGTAGTTTTATATAAATTGTTTGTAATTGGGTAACAGAAAAAAGCTTATGATTTACATATGTAAATGTTAATTTGATCAAAGTCTTATATTTTGTCCTTTTACTTCAATAAAGAAAATCCTACAATAATTGAAGCCTACTAACAGAGAAACACAAAGGGCATTTTTCTTCAATGGGAAAATCAGAGCCTTAACACTAAATAAATTATCAACAGTCAATCTCAAAAAACTCAATTTATGACAATGGGCTCAAGATATAAAACAGTATTCACAGCAATTACTCGAAGATCACACGAGTTAAAATTGCGTGAAAATAAACATCTAGCACGTATATCAAGGCTATTAACATCCGAAAGCAGGGTGTAATTTTAGCAATCAGCGGCACAATGTTGGCCTAGGGCTCATTTTTCCAAAGACTTGACCTCACATTTATGACTCTGGTTCATTGCAATGTTTCATTATACTGCTGACTGAAGAGAGGGGGGGGGTTGCTGTGATAGATGTAGTATTTAGTGTTTGGTTTGAAGCAAGATCTTGAGAAAAACAAAAATTTCATCTAGAGGAAGCTCCAAAAATGACAGTACACCACACCTCAAGAACAGCTTCAATTGCTAAGTGAAACATTTGCAGGTTTATGGACTCATTTTTTTAGAAATCATTATTCTAGGGAACCATTATTTGGGCTAAAATTACACCCTGTCCGAAAGTAAAGGGCATCAATCCGTTTCCAACTATGCGAAAGATTCCTCAATTTTTACTGTCTGGTTAGATTTGCACTAGAGCATGAACGTGATCAACAACGATGCCGTTCAAACACAAGTACCTTTATAAATTCTAATACGTTTTACCGTCGGGTTTTCAATGCCTGATGACTACCGATGTATGAGGGACGTGAGGTTTAAACTTTTTAAGGGAAGCTCTCGACACGTGGACAGTAGGGATAAATGCCTTCACAGCCGCTGGTGAACACAAGGTAGTATCAATAAAATTGTTATATCAGAATTCGTTAACGCTCTCCATTTAACGTATAAGAATAGTTTTGACCTAATATTAAGTCGTTAAACTTATAATACTACGGTCTTTTGCTCAGACGGGACTAATAGTATGCTTCAACCTTTGTCCTCTTCAACAACAAACGCTAAGCACAATCACGCCGCACCTCTCCTTACGAGCGCAGACCGTCAACTGATTCTCATCACAAGTTTTAATGCGGAAGCGTTTTAGCCGGAATTTAGAAGTCGAGTATGCGAAAGCTTCTTCAGTATTTAATAAGAATTGGCTGCGGGGAAACCATTCCGACTAGGAAGCATAATGCTAACGCACTACAGAAGTTAATTATGAAACCTATATAGATTTAACAGCTTATGAAATTTTTTATTTCTTAGCCCCTCAGCAGGCATAGGATAGGCCATAGGCAATAGAGGTAAGTTTGCCTATCCTATNCTAGCTTGTCAACGGTCGCTATCGACATTCTCGTATGTGGACGTTCATACGGGCTCAATGACTCGAAAGAACGTGTTCATGTACCCCCGTCACCATATTCTTACTCCTCGCCCGAATACAAGCTTCAGTGATTGATTTAGTTTTTGGCTTAAACAGTTTTTTATAATTATTACGATATGAAAGGAAAATGAGCAAACTGTAAGAAAATTATTTTTTCTTTTTCTTGAAAATATCCAGCATATTTTGAGGTTCCTGTGTATTTTTCTCCTCAGTCTTGTAGTTAGCTGAGCCTTCCTTGTCGAGACCTGCACTGCTTCTCGCTCTCTTGAGCTTGTCGACGTAGCGCTTCTTGTGAACTTCGCGCTTGATCATCTTCCGCCTGGCCATCTGGGCGGACCCGCTCTTGCCCTTCATCCGGTAGCGCGGGTTCGGGTCGATCTTAGGCACCTTCATGAAAATGAGACGCCGCTTCTCTTCCATCTTCTCTTCCAAGCTGGGTACATCAACCTGGTAAAAACGTTCAAACCACTCAATTAAAACCAAAAGGACGATACATTTTTTTTACTTACATACAAAGAAATTAAAAATAGAGCATCTACAAATGTAAAATAACGGGATTTTTGATCGAATAAAAGTTTCATTCTACAGATTTCGTTGAAAATTGAGTAGTTGTTCAGAATGTTTGAACTACATGGTTTCAAGATTTTTCTTTCCATGCAAACTTGCTACGCAACAAGGTTATACCTAACATAACTATTTTATAGTGACTTTAGAATTACGAAGCCGAGAAAAGAGAGCTTGTGATATAAAAATGTTGGATTTATTCAAACTTGAACTTGTCTATTAGAATAGTGCTCTCAAGATATCTCTTACAGTGATCAGCTACTTAAAAATATAACACTCGGCCTCATAGTCTCTCGTTTGGGACAAAAAAATAACCCAAGAAAATATTCTTCTACAATGAAGTGAACAGTGGAAGTTAGCTTCAACACTAGTAACTTTCAGATCAGAGTACGTATGGCGGCGCTAGTATTTCACGTGGCACAGTCAAACAGACCGGCTCGTCAAGAAGCAAGCGTATTGGAACACGTGAAACTTTCAAGTACGCAACGAAAATGAGTTCATTCATTTTTACGTCCCCCATTGAGTTGACCAAGTTCAAGACGGGTTCTCTGAAGCCTGAACTGTAACAGCTGTAAAGTGCTACAAGGCTTACCTGCGCCACAGTGCGAGGGTCGAGAGTGATGTGCTGATGAGGTATTTTCTCAAGCAGGTTCTTGACGAGTGTCTCCCTCCTGGTGGTGCGGTTGCTGAAGGGGTTCGCCTCGTATGCATCGAAGTTAGCTTCGCCAGCCCCTGATGCACGACCAAACCTTGGTTAATTCTTATGTACGAAAGAAAATTGTTTCTTCACAGCCATTCACGAGTATCAATTATGGTACATACGAATGTTTTCAATAGGTAGTAAGTCCACGATGGGAAGATAAATAGTGTAAGAGATGAGATGATTCAAATATAGAATAGAAGTGACATGACATAGTCAAGTAAAAAATGAGTTAAGTTCCACAACAGGTAATACAAGCGAACTGACAGGGCTGAGTATAGGATACCTTTGGATATACAGACAAAACGTAGGAACATGGCATGATTTATAAGGTGGAAGGGATCAAAGAAGGTGTGCCAAAGGTAGACTGAGATGTGGACGCATGTGAGAGAAAGAAGAAAGGTCCTATGGATATCAGATATATGTATGTATATTGAATGTCAACCACAGCAGTAATCACCTGAGAAATTAAAAATTTACGAACCTGCAGAGTAAAATACCTAGGAAACATTTGAAAAAAGGTAGTTTGTTTGATACACACAAATTAGCTGGCTGAGTGAAAACTCGAGTAGCGTAAAATCTTCTCGATAGTGCCACGATGACAGGTAGAAATAACACACATCCATCCAGTGGCAGCCACTTAGAACTTCTGTATTCCTGGGCGAGGTCTGCACCAGAGAAACATGCACTACCAACTAAACAAACATACAACCCTAACTAAAGAAAAAACACTTACTAAAACTTAATATATAAAATTCAAGTAAAGAAACAACCACTACCAAACAAAGAAACAAACTCTACCCACTAGGATAACAATCATACTACAAAAATAAGAACTACCAATGAGAAGAACAAACCATAAGCTTTCAATTCTGAAGAAATTAGCACTGCTAACTAATGAAAGAAACTAAACTGTACTGCAGCAACTACAGAGCGGAGAGACACGCACCAGGGACAATAATGCTCGAGAAGCCCGTGACGTTGGAGATGCCGAGCACGTCCTCGTAGGGGCAGAACTGCACCTGGTGCACCTTGTTTTCCAGGGGGTGGTGCAGGTACGGCGTCAGGGTTCCTTCTTTGAGGCCTCTGTAGATCTGCAAGCAGGTATTTATCATACTTAGAAGTCGTCTTCAATGGATAACTTTTTAACATACAAGGAATGCCACAGCGCACACAGCATGTATAACCAGAAAGTTTGAAGCATGGCAGAATACAGAGAGTAAAATCAACAAACGTAGATAGGATAGTTCAATTCAGACGGTAAAATTTGAAGTTTAAAGCATGGTACAATGTATGAGAATATAATTAAACATTTAGTGTCTCATCATCAGAACTTGCTTCCTCGCTTTGCCTCCATGAGGGCAAAAAAAAAAAATCTCCAGGCCCACCACCCTTGTACTTCATTGGTGTCTTTCAGATGTACTCGACTACACTGGAACACAACGACAGCCAACACCCTCGCAGCTCTTCCATAACGTGAGGCTCACACAATTTGCAATCATTCTTTCATTTCAATCAAGACGATGAATGAAATGGCACTTAAAGTAAGAACAACAATCAATAAGATAATGAATAAGAAAAAGAACTAAAATCATTAACATATTTAACTTGGGAGGACCCCTAAACCCTATCTGGCTAACCAATATCAGAACATACAATTACTCCACATTTTCATTTTCTGAAGAACACAGCTTTTATGTAATTTAAATTAGAAGAAATCGCAGGACTTCCAAGCTCAATAGACACTAGAAATACAAATGAAATCCTCACACAGCTTGGCTATCGATACGGGGTGGAAGTTCTTAAAACGACGACTTACTAACAGATACTCGTGGGGAAACCAACTGAAATGCAAACAAGAAGGCATTTGTCCCATCAGATCTCGGATGTTAATTACGCTTCTTCTCACAGTTTGAGAATAGGTCATGAAAAGCAGGTAATTGCACCCTGCATTACCGCTCATTTGGTGGGTAACTCTCTCAGGAGGACAGAGCGCTACAGCTCCGGTGCTGTGCTCACCCCTCACTTCAAACTTTACTCAAGTGTATTTGGCCCTTATGAGAAAGCGTTAGTTTTGGTAAGACATTTGATTCATATTCGACTGAAGAATCGTATCTTTAATATAAAAAATTGTACAGCTTTCATTAAAAATCTACGTTTTATTGACAAATTCTATTACCTGGTCGTTTTATATAAAGGTATAACATATTCTCACAGACTATGAATCTTTTCCTTGCTTTCGATTTCTCACGTCAAACGCCAAGCAGCGTCTCACCTTCTCAGCCATGACAATGACGGAACTCGCGTCCAATAGTCTGCGTTCAAAAATGACTAATGAGGTAAGCAAAGAATACTCACACTGACGTCCCGACTTTGGCTGATGGCCACGAGCCCCGTCTGCGAGACAGACATGGAGCTGACCACACCTTTGGGAAGCGTCAGGCACTGCAGCTGAGTGCCCAGGTTGCGAGCGTCCCAGATGCTGAGCTTGCGGTCATACCCTGCAGTCAGCAAGTACCTGAAATGCAAGAGTTCTTTTATACATAAACATCATTAGAACGGTCTGGGTTACTCCGACCATGATCCTGCACACTTAGACTTATTCCCTTCTACTGTTACGCACAGGTCATCGAAATTATTGAATTCATAAGTAGAATAATGAGTCAAAATATCAAATAATAAATTTTAAATCATGGGTTGCTATCCTCGAAGGCTTCTATAGGTTTTGGCAATTAAATTTGAAACACCGAAGTCTGAATGTTGTTCCATATGATGTGATCATTATGACTAGGTTGTCGACTTGATCGCCATCGCCATAAAATCGCGACCCCAGCTGAAAATAAAATCAACATCGCAGCTAGGGACGACATAAAACTCGCTATTAATCAGAATAGATTTCGATGCACAATTATATTCATTGTTTTTTTCATTGTTGGAACACAATGAAACATGGATTAGACTAAGTTATTTAAAAGCAAGAATAACATAAGGGGCACATTATTCCAGCTTTGTGTCTCGGACATATTTTTTTAAAACACGAGAAAATTTCCTCGGCTCCCGGGCTTAACCTCGTCACTCAATTCCTTAAGAATGATCACAAAGAACTATATATGTCGCACTGGAGCATCAGTCGATTGTTTAGCACTTTTTCCAGCCTATTCTATGCTGACACGTACGAGCGTCAACCCACTTCCCCCCAAACTAAAACAAAAAACGACCTCAAACGAATCCTTCAGACGCTACCAAAACTTGCGCGTGTTACCACACCTGCCGGCCGGGTCGTAGGCGATGGAGGAGATATTGCTCTTGTGACAGAGCAATGTGGCCACAGGCTCGTTGTGGTTGGGGGTCCACATGCAGACCACACCGCCCCCGTGTGCCGTGGTCATCACCGCGTTGTAGGGGCTGTTCACCATGGCCACCGCACGCGACTGCTTAGGCTTGATGAGCAGCACTTCCTTGCCCAGGGACACGTCCAGGTAGTGCAGGTTCCCTTCGTCGCTCTGTTCACAACAATTTTACTCTTCTAAGCAAATGAGGCACAATTGATCTATGATGGTACTGAAGATAGTAGGAGTACTCATGAAGAAAAATTAAAAAGTTACATGTGTTTGAAAGAGTGAAAATAGCGATCTTTTTCGCCGAAAACAGATTATTATTTCCAGCTCAAATGCATGACGTGACTTTTATATCATTAAAACATAAGAATAAATCAAATAGCTTGAGAAGCAAAGACTGTAAACTCACCAAGCCTGTGAGCAAGAAATGATAGGGAAGGTAATCAAGTTTGGAAATATTGAAGAACCGCTTGACCACATGTAGTTCAGTGCCTCTGTTATCATAAATGCTGGTCCACTTCTTCTGAGCCACTGCTATGGCAGTGGTGTCCTGTAGCCATGCTACGTCGTGCAGGGACTCCATGGCGTTCAGTTCCATGGTGAGGTTCTTCGTGACCCAGTTGAAGGAGGCAAGATGGCCCAGCTGCCCCGCCATGGCCAGGTGACGACCATCGCGAAAATACTGAAAACTGAACCACGAGGTTAAACATACATGGTGTCATTAAAAGAATACACTGTATTACATATAATTTCACTATTGAACTTTATGAATTTTTAAAATAAAAGTGAAGTAAATATTTAAATTCACACCCAACCAGCTTAAAGAATTCGAGGTAACACCTAAGCTTGACAGTTAAGGTGCAGAGTTTTTAGGCCATCACACCACCACTTCTTGAGTGAAAACACAAGCTTTGACATTAAATTAACTTTTTTGTATATACTAGCATAATGCTCTCATCTTGTAATTTGAAATCGAATGGAAGGCATAAATAGTGACACAAACAATCAAATAGAATACATCATTACTCTTGTCTTGTATGTAAACTGCAGGTCAAAATAAGATACAGCATCGAAGTGAACTGCAAAAATAAATAGGTGGTTTTTAATAAAAGAAATATTCCTATAAATTTATAAAATGATTGATGCAGTATGCATAGAAGTGCATATACACTTATATCAGTTAATGTGTCATACTTTATTCTCTAACGTGTCACGCTTTATTATGGGTGTGAGACTATGCCAAGGAAACGACGTTAGACAGCTGAAGAGGAGGTTCAGATCGTCCAAGGCCTGGTATCTGTGTAGTTGAAATAGCCACAGAAAAGGAAAGGGATGAAAGAACGTTAAAGTTATTAGTAAAAAAACTCCATCACTAAGGATACAAAAAAGGGAATAGAAGAAACATAAACCAAAGGGAAATGTAGAAATTACGTAGAAATGTAAAAAGCCATATTCAAGTAGCCAGTGTTGCAATATTTGAAGGAGTGGGCTTCGACCCATATTCAGAAACACCTAGTGTAAGGTTTTTCAAAAAAAGTATGACGAATTTCATCTCCAGATCCATCATAAACATGTCCCACAAGAAGTGCATTATCTGGGGTAAAAACATACATGAAATTTTATTTTGCAATATCCTTCTCACGGGAAGAGGTACATTGGATGGGTCAAAGCATGGATACTTCACAGAGCATCTCGTCCCAATCACATTTGATGTCAGTCAACAAAGTGTTAGTGGAGTGATGTTTTGAGCAAGGATCAAACTGGTAGGACTATTTTGAGAGCTAAATCATATTAAAATCACCAGTAAATCCTACACCTAGTTTCAAGATGAACATTTGTCACCATGGTTAGATGACCTGCTCCTTGTATCCAGATGTCAGCTGACATATATACATGGTAATGCTATATCTCAAGCAGCCAAGACTAGTATTTCATCCCTGAATACTTGGTTTGCCTTGAAACAAAAGGTTTACAACAGCAGGGCCCAGTATGCATTGAGGGAAGGAGACTCTGTGGGAAGAGATCAGAAGTCTCTCCGGGCTTATAACAGCGGCTTAGATTAGTCAATTAACTGATTCCACGGACAGACGACTATTTGATTGGAATACCCAAGATTGGAAATTATACTGAAAAATAATGTAGTCACTGCTGTGCTAGTCCACTTTGCTATTATGAATTTTACTTATATTGTTACTTTTATGTTCCCTCTAATATATCACATTATTACAAGCAATATATATTTTTTTCATTGGCCTACATATGACATTTTCAGCACTTTCAATACAGCACCACACATTAAAAATGAAACTTAACACATTAATTGGTACATACTCAAACAATTGTTTTGAAAATTTATAGGAATACTACCTACATATTACCAAAGTGACCTATTAAGGTCACTTTGACACTGTACCTTATATTGAAAATATTTAGAAAAACCCAACTTGCAATAAAGCATAACATTCAGTACAGTTCCCAGACTTGCCTCCACCTTCCTTTTCTTTTGGTAAGGAGGCAGGGATTAAAACCGGGGATGTAGAGCCAGAGAAAAATTGCTAGGCTCTGGAGCCATGATTTTGTAGGACCCTGGCTTTAGCTATCATTACATACAGGGCAAAGATTACATTAATTGTCCACTGTGAAACAAACAATGTTCAGACTAACATCATAATGAGTATGAGTAGTAGTAGTGAAAGCAGCGCTTCAGCAACTCAAGACTATCTTGCACCGAAAGAGTAGGGACCATTTAGTANCATGGCTGAAGCCCCAGTATCAGCTGCAAACAAATGAAACAAACCAACTTCAGCAGTTACAGCTTCCACATTCTAACAATTAATACAAATTTCTCCTGAGGGCAGACAGACTTGTATTTCAGCAAGGGATGTACAAAGGTAAACTGTAAGGCAAGATATAAGGGTTCAGGACCATATTGCAGTTGCCTACACAATGACATAACGCAATACTAAATACCTGTAATTATAATAACAGCCATCATGTATACATACAGAAATTTTTTTGTCCAACATAGAGACCACTAATGCAAGTGGTGCTGATATACAGCACTGCAGTACATAATATACTGACTATTGTATCATAAATTAATGAAATCTAAAAGAAGCTAAAGCACTTATTTAATAGAATATGACATGACAATAATTTAATTTAAAGTAGTTTATTCATAAATAGTTGACTTCAAAGGACACAACAAGATGCAGTTTCACTAAAAGAAATCCCTTCATTTGAAGAATGAACTATGGCAAGACCTGTCATTTTTTTATCAGGGCATCTATATTAATCTAACAAAAAAATACCCATTGTGTATTATTAAGATATTTATATATATGTTTGGTGTCCACTTCTGAAGGAATAACATACAGCAAAATTAATTTTTCAGTCATTATATAAAAACCAATACTGAAACAACCACTGCTTTTCATATTCAGTCAGTTGGTCGCACAGATACAATTTATTCCCGGTCAAACAAGGTTAATAGCACAAATTAGAAGAATTTACAAATTTGTGAATTAGATACTGTATATTAGTCATGTCTTTTTGAAACTTTTAATATGTGTTCATCAAAATTAGTTATTTCAACTAATGTGCTCATTAAACCAATTATTTTTCATGGGCATACATACTAGTATATAATGAGGCAAGTAAATAGCCTCCCATTAACAGGTAGTGTATTTTCACTAACAGTGCATTTAGCTTAGCTCATAAGAGTCATAAGTATCTACATTCAAATGATGAAAATCAGAACTGCTCACCGATATGGACCAAAATCATCAAGTTGAAGACT
This sequence comes from Orchestia grillus, assembly GCA_014899125.1. Classification (NCBI taxonomy): domain Eukaryota; kingdom Metazoa; phylum Arthropoda; class Malacostraca; order Amphipoda; family Talitridae; genus Orchestia; species Orchestia grillus. Next base: position 28,169 of record VOMN01031096.1, read on the forward strand.
AAAATTCTTCTTCTGTGTGGTGATGTCAGCAAACTGAAGAATATTCTTCTGAGTAACATCTGTTGTTGCAGACCCACCACCCACCTCAATGCATCCAGACTGTTCTGTAAGGATTAGAGTAAAAATACTTTTATGCTCATTACTTCTATATTGCATGAATTTGACTACTATGATTGAACAAAACTTCAACTGAGACATTGACAAAATCTCCTCTTTAGTAATTCAGTAGCTGAACTGGAAAGTTAGGACATTGTTTTTTTTCAAATAAGCATTCACAAGTTGTTTGATACTGTGGAGGAAAATTAGACCAAATCTAATTATTCAAACCATTACCAAGTCCAAATGAGTTAGAGAATTTACCATTAAGAAATGGTGCAGTTATAGCTCATATTTGAAGAATAAATTATTTTCACTGAAAAGTAAAGCAAGCACTCAGTGTTTCATTTGATGTTTCCTTAGATATCAATCAAGATATAAACCCAAGCTGAAAGCAGTTTACATACAACAACAATCAAATACATACAACTTAATAACCATCCAAAATAAAATCAACTAGGAGGACCCATGAAAATTTCACAGAAATTTAGATAAACCAGCCATTCATTGAGAAGTGGTCCTCTCAGGTGTTGGACAGAGGTTAAAGGTTCAGGGCAGAGATAGTCCGGTCTTGGAAGCAATTTTCTTCTTGATGATGCGAGTAGTCTGAACTCTATAAGGAAAACTGAAAATGTGCCGCAAAGACTGGCTTTCCATAGCAAAACATACAGCCTGTACACAGGATACTTTGCCCAAGACCTGAAATTTCATTGAAAAGTGGCAAAGTGTGATGGAATGGTAAGTAAGTACAAGCATTTTAATGTACAGCATGTCCCACTAAAACCTGAACTGAGTATTTTTTCGCTCTGTAACACCAACACCATCATAAGAATACCATAAGCATTTAATTTCTAGCAAAATTATTAAATAAAATGTTTACACATCACCACCACAAACTTTAGCCAAGGTAAAAATATGCATTACAACCTAAATGGACGTTCTAAAGAATAATCCACTGATGATAAGGCAGGTTATGAGGAATATGAGAGACAATTGTTAGAAATGTCTTGGTAAGAATGGACGTCAGGTCAATTAATATTTTATGTTCCATTTTATTTTCATCAATGAAAAATAACTGTTCTTATTATTCAACTTATTAAAACCTTTTCTAGAGGTTGATTTTGCTAGAAATTAAATGCTTGTGGTATTCTTATGATGGCATTACTGATACAGAGAAAAAACATACTCAGTTCGGGTTTTTGAGGGACATACTGTATAGATACTAATTAGGAATAATAATTCAATATTCAACACTAATTAGATTATACTAGGAAGAAATTCATATCTTGTTTGAAATATCTATAATGTAGATCATGCAGAAACAACAAGTGGTAAAAATCAAGTCACTTAAAAATTCTAATGTTATTAAATAAGGACTTGCCAACAGCAACTTGCATAACTCATTAGAAAGAATACAACAGTAACACAATAAGAATTTAAATCCTAATTTTCTTGAAAATATCTCTAGGATTCTGTAAATAATGTGAACATTTACATAAAATCTCAGGAGAAGTAGCAGTAGTTTGAGTCTAACACAATTTATGCTTGCATTTAGATACTAAAAGGAGTGAGGAGTCACCTTTCAGTGCTGGATCTATGGACATCATTCAATAGTTAAAAAAATTTGAAGCACTTACCTGCCCAAGAAGAGATTTAACTGCATTTTATTTTTGGAATTGTGCTCAGAAATAAATACAGTTGAGCATATTCATGTACTACAATTGTTCTGAAGTCCAGTGTGTTAACTATGTGTCATCAATTTATTATCCATGTGAGATAACACAACTGACCTGTAAGCAAGATCTCAGCTCGTGCTGTCTGCTCCTGGCCTTGCTCTATGAGCTGCTCATGTTGCTGTACTCTGATGCGGCGAAATTTGTCTCGAGCTAATTTGGGGTTTCCCTGGAGGGTAGAATTAGTAAAATAAGGAAATTACAGTTGTGAAAATGTTTGCAATAAGTATGAATGACAGATATATGACAGACAAATAATGCATTATCTTCTACTAACAAATTTCAGAGCATTACATGTACAAAACAGGGTTTCTTACATGAAAGAGTTACAAAACACATATATCTGGAAATTTTACAAAATAAATATATCAACACAGCATTAACTGAGCCCAGATTTTCACAATACAGTGGCACCTTGAGATTAAAACTTCATTCATTCTTTTGAGCTGTTCATATGGTGAATGTTTGAATTGGGAAGCAATTTTCACCATTGTAATTGAATATAAAACCAATTAATCTATTTCAAGCTTCCAAAATCCCCACATTATTTTATGGCCTTATATTGTGCCATAAACCTAGCAATGAATTGAAATAAAAATACTAATAATAAATAAATTCTTTCTCATTTTTTTCGAATAGATATTTATTCCTTCATTTTGATACAATAGCACATCACCTTTCTTTCACTAATTTTAGTCAATTTTCCCTTTCATGGGAGCCACAATAAGAGCTAATTTCAAGAAATTTGCAAAAATATCAAACATAACTGAGAAGTTCAAGCATGAACATTGGGTTAGCATCACCAGAAGACATTTGCTTGTGTTTAGATTGCAAGACTGCATCCAGATTGGAGGGTAAAATTTATTGGAGTTGGAAAGTGTTCAAGTTAACAGATGTTTGATTCGAGAGGGCCCACTGTGAATGTAGGACCTTTCGTCACATGCAGATGAAAACTTACGTCTAGTCCAGGACCGAAGTCATACTTCTTCTTCAATGCTGGGTCTAATGGTTTTCTGTCAGGAAACTTTTCTCTCAGTTGATCTCTGTTGTTGTTCCGCCTATTAGCCTGCAAAGACAAGCACAAATAAAAATTTCAAGATAACCAGTAGTGTCAAAAATCAATTGTATTTGTTTTGAAATTAAACAAATAGTGAATTTAGTTCAAGAAAATACACAACTATACATATTAAATAGGTCCTAAATTATGTATGATCACAAATTGGATACCTACCCTACACATACCAAACAACACATCTAAATAGAATATTGAAACAGAATAAGCCATATCTCAATCTAATATCAATGCACAGATTAATCCAATATACAGGGATTGGATGAAGATACGGAAAGCAATTTTATCTCAATATTTTCAATAAGCCTTTACAATGCAAATATCTATTTCAATTTTATATTTGTTTCATAGAGATAAATTCCATACTTCATTCTTTTTTCCTTCAAATCTTACTTCAGTATAAAAAATGCATTGATTTATGATTTTGCTGAATTCAAATCAAATCAGACCAAATGATTAATGCTAAATAAATTAAAGTATGTATTAGTGAGAAAAATAGCTAAACTCTTGTATTCTTGAAAACTGCAATATCAATGACCATGACAGCATTGGAGATGCAGGGCAAAGTCTCAAGGAAGAATACTAATTCTGGAACCCATCACAAGGCCAATGCTGTTGAAGTGATTACAGAGTTAAACATTTGACTGGTTCTGTGAAGCCAAAACATTAGGATGCCTATTCTTGTTAAATGAAACATTCAGAAGAGGGTAGAGTGGTATTGATCACAAGGGCTGGTAGACAGACCAATGGAAGTAAGTAATACCCTCTAAATTTTCCTTCTCTCCCACAGCAGGACAAGTTGTGTGAAGACGAAGGAAAAGTTGTGTGAAGACAGTCCTCTGAATGCCCAAAACTTTACCTCTTTTTAGACTTGGGTAATTTCACCTTAGCTCAATTTGTAATGGAGTAGGATTTGGATAAAGAAATAAAATTCTTTCAATAAAGCTTCCTAACTTAAAAATAGTTAATCAATAGGATTTTAGAAAGTACACTTGTAAAATAATAGCTCACAGAATTATGTAAAGTAATCTCTAGTATTTCTATAATTTTGTCTATTGCTTTTGTGATAAAATTACTATACATTTTTAGTCCATTAGAATTACTTTGTAAAAGTATGTAAAGGGACAGAAAAAAGATACTCACTTGATAACTGCGACCTCTGTTTTTTGATACCTTGATTAAATCCAAAGAACCAGCAACAGTATCAGCCATTTTGTAAAATTTTATCCTGTTTAGAAATTTAAAAACATGAAGATCATTAAATAAACAAAAAAACACTTCACAAGGTTTTTCTGCATGCAGAAATCTTTTTGTACAAAAATGCACCAATAAAATCACAGATATTACTACCAACACCTCACTGTCATCTGAAATTCTCCAAGTCAACATCCCAAACAGGCATCAAACTTTCCATTCACCCTTACATTACTCTGATTGTTGAGCACAAAATGTGAGTCAAGCATCTTTGCACAGAAGAAGTGAGCCCCATATCATCAATTCCTAAAATTGCACTATGTATAAGAAGATTAGTTAAATTAAACTTATGTTTATCCATTATTAGACTAAGAGATTTATCGTAAAATTGTGTATCAAGTAGCATACTGAACACAAAGAAATAAAAAAACTCCTGCATTGTTTCCCACTAGGTATTTTGAGCAAAGTGAGTATTTTGGTTAATTATTATGAACTTTGAA
>VOMN01031103.1:0-11905 GCA_014899125.1 Orchestia grillus
TCAAATTAGTAAAGAAAGCCTATTCACATCCTTGCCTCAAACAAACAAAAATTTTTTGTAAACCAGTGTTATGGTAAACGATTACGAAACCAACGACGAGAATCTGCTTTCAGTGAATCATACATCGAGTAATTCAAAGGTTTTTAGTTGCGCCGTATGAATATTTCTCTTTGAATTGGAATTTAATCTTTTCAAAATCAATTGTTAATCATCATCTCCGGTTCTTAAATAAATGATGTAAAACACAAGATTGTGGGTACAAATGAGCGAATTTTGATAAATGCTGCTGATGTCCGGCAGGGCCTAGCAGCTATATGACGCAATGCCAGCGTATACTTTAATGAAAAAATTTTAACCGCAATGAGGCAAAGATCACGTTAGCTCTGGCACACTCGTGGAAGTAATTGAGTGCTTTTTCTCTCCGATAAAACCCCCGCCGTTCACGAAAATGCGTTATTTTAATCGTTTCAACAGGTGAATGTTTTCACCTAGAATGTTTTTCAACTGGTGAATAAGCGTACACTTTGAGCCAAGAACTTTCGATTTTCCGCAGCTCGTCCGTCTAACTTGAGTTTCATCTGCTGTCGACTTAGGCTTTAACCAGGAATACTTTGACTAACGAATTTCAGCACATGAAAGTACCTATACCGAAACCAGCCTCACAAAGCCGGAGAAGGGAGAAGGAAAAGAGCATGTGGATATTCAAAATTATTTCTGTAAATTGTAATTTGGTTATATTCCAGCTAACGTTTCCTGAATGTCCCAATTGGGCTTCCAATTCAATCTCCTTCAGGCAAATGAAGCGTTTGATAACTTTGAAAATACCGAAGAATTTAACAATCATTCTCTTTGCGGCATTAAAAAAACGCGTTTGCCAAAACGGTTTATGATATGAGTGTACCTTCAATTCTCACTAAAATCTGTATTAATTTACGTATATTTTCAAGCAAAACATATTTTTTGGGGGAAATAACTGAATTTCGTTGAGGAATAGCTGCCATCATATTAAGCCTAATGTGAAACTCTTTTGAAGCGTTCTCTTGACGCCCTCAAATTCGCTCTTGAAATCTTACTTTTGGCAGCTTTTTCTTTTACTTTGGACTAGTCATGCACAGCTCCAACTGTCACTCCGCATCAATGAAACTCCACCTAAGCGAAAACTTCTCACAATTCGTTTGGAAGAGTTTCCTCGGAGAACTTTTACAAAGCGTCCCATTCTTCATCACAATAGGCATTTCTTCCTCAGGATTACAAAATACTTCGCGAACGACGGAATGCCTGCCTCCCACGTGGTGTGTTTGTATGGCGTCCAAGAATCATGATTTTCCAACTCCATTCTATGTTCATTTCAATCTGTGAGCAGACACTCTATTGTAAATCTCGAAATACGGATTCAGGAAACCTAAAAGACCTTACTGCGCACTTCAGCGGTATTTTTTGCCGAACTTACAAGGCTTTTTGTCGCAAGTTTAAACTTACATAGCAGCCGGGAATTCTCATTTAGAATCCTCATTTTCAATGAAGAACATGTGCTAGCAGATCGACTTTGCTCGGGCTTATCGATATAATTCACAAATTTTAAAGAGGAAGTAGTTACAATTGAACCGATTCATGTACAAAGTCCATTTTTTTGGAAACTCGACGGTAATGATGCCGAGTATGAATATTGGTAACGGAAGGTAATGGCGATCGATGTTTTTTGAATTACACTGTGCATCTACATTCTCCTAATGAAATGATTCGTACATGAAACGTAAAAGAGAAATAAAACTGATTTATTTTTCATTTTAGGCTTTCAGTAGCTCACGACTTCTGACCGTACTCTTGACGGAATAGCATTTACTTCAGTAACTTTACAATATTTCAATCTTAAATTCTCTTTCTGATGCAAATGATGCACGAAGGACTAATTTTTGTACATTTAATCAACTTCATTAGGTACTAAACTTTATTCATTAATGGGTTAGTGAAAGATTACTTTTCAGTCAAAAAGCCATGCTGAGTCGAACCTGTATTGAAATTTAGTGTATCCACCGCTTTTATGTGGCTTTGTGACTTACGTCAGAAGTGGCTGCAGCAGGTGCATCAGGTGCATCAGGTTCATCAGGTGCATCAGGTGCATCAGGAGCATAAGGTGAATACGACTTGACTTAAAAATTATACATACTTGAAATCACAAGTCCCTATCCACGTAAGATGTGAGCCGAAGAGACCGAAAAGAAAAGACATTGAGTAGAGACTGTGGAGAACGGAGAGCCAATGCACAAGGTGTGTTCCCCTCAGATTCCTTGCGCATAGGAACAGCAAATTAGGAAAGAAAAAAATAATAAAGACAAAAACGAGATAACTGCGAGGGTGTGAAAATTGGAAGATGCAAAGTAGGCTCTTAAGCTAAAAGTCCTGGGCTCGTACGTCGGGTTGATTTTAGCCCTCTCGGCAAGTTGGCGTTGGCAAGGAGCCATCGTTGGTGCTTCAGGACTAGCTAATATTTTCTTTCCAAGTCCTGACCTCTGGGCTGTCCGCAGTGGTATTCTTTTGAGTCTGCTCAAGTCGAATGCCAAGGTCGGCCTAATACATCCCAGGGCAGGCTAGCCCATGTTTCGGTGGCTTCCTTCCGCAGGTTAACCACTGTCTAGGCAGGCTAACCAATCTCTAGGCTGGCTAACCTCTCTCTAGGTAGGCTATCTACTCTCTAGGCTGACTAACCTCTCTTTTGGCAGGCTAACCTTCCTCTTTGCAGGCTTACCTCTCCCTAGGCAGGTTAGCCACGCTCAATGCAGGTTAGCCACTCTCAAAGCAGGTTAACTTATCTCTAGGCAGGTTAGCCACTCTCAAGGCTGGTTAACTTATCTCTAGGTAGGTTAACCTATCTCTACGCAGGCTAAGTTAAATTAAATCTTTTCACTATACAAAATTCAGAAAGCTGAAAATACAAATAAATATCATTGCTATGAAAAATTTGGATAGCTAGAAATGTAAGTAACTCATCACTCTACAAAATTCGGATAGGCAAAATTATACCTAAATCCCATTGCAATACATACTCGGATAGATGAGGTATGAATAAATCCCATCGCTATACAAAACTCGGATGGCTAAAATTAAAAATAAATCCCATCACTTCACAAATCCTCGCTGCTACAGGTTGAGGGCAGAGGGAACTGTCAGACCGAGTTATGTTTGGAGATATGTGCAGTACTTTGGTACTTTGAGCTCCACTGCTATTTATTTATGTTTGATAGCTATCATTAACTCTAGCCCCTGACCATATGTGTGTCATTGTCAATTGTGTATGAGCTTCAAGTATTTCAACTTTATAGAACCATTTCCAATACAAAAAATTGCAACTTGAATGCTTATTAATACCAACAATTGTGATAGAATGGAACAACAAAACTAACTTCCGTAGTGGCTNTTTAATCATTATCATCATCACGATTTTCATGGTCACCATTTTAATTGTAGTTGCGTTTAAAATGATATGGAAGGTCGTGATAGAACGTATTGATTTGAAATTCAATGTGACCGCCATTATAATTATTTTAATACTTGCTTTCATCGTTTTTTCTGATAAGAGCTACACCTAATGTTCAACTGAACGCTGAAATTCACTGGATTTTTATGAAAGCTTGTTACTTACTCTGCAAGTAGGAGTTGAGACGTTAACCTAGACATGGACGTGACTGGCCACTAGTCCTTTTTCAGAATTCCTCGAAAAAAAGCCGGCGAATTCCGTGTAGGAAATGAAGTAGAGAGAGATCGTTTAACTCTTCTTTCTTAGTAAACGCACCCCGCCAAAAGTGGCGGAACAAACGATGTTAATTTCGTAAGATACCTTCCTATTTACCATGACTTTGATATGAAATAATGTTATTTGCAACATCACAGATACGAAATGCCTTCTCAGACAGTCTCACCGATTAGTTAGAAATACTAACCTGGGAATTTTCACCTATCTAAATCCTTAAGAAAGTCACAAACAGGCAGATGGACTGACAGACCAAGCAAGCGAGCAACACTTGACTATTGTTACGTGGGATTATTATTCTAATTTCATGAGAACTCAGGATCCAGCGGGTCCCTGTGGCCAGGTCTTTGCTTCGATATGAAGGTGTTCCTTTTCATTTATTCAATTATTTAGAAGTGTTATGTCATCCTGATGAGCAGCTTTGGCTGCTAGATCAACTAGTTCATAGGTCGCAAAATCATCACAGCCTGAGATATTGAGTGGAGTAGAAAAAGGGGAACTTGTTCGAATTGTATGATGGTTTATTGTTTTGTTTTAACAACGAAGAAAATTTGAATCCCCGTTTTTTGAAAGGCAAATTGTAGTGATACAATTGCTGTCAGAACAATTTTTTTGTTGGACTTCTCTGTCTTTTGTTGGATTTTTTTAGTGTTATCGAGTTTTTCAGAAGTTCCCGCATTTCTGTCACCCTGTGTATTGAATCAGGAATTGTTCACTTGTTACATCTGCGATCCAGCAGAACGTGCAAAACAGAACTTAAGAACTAGGCAAATTTCGCGGGTATTGTTCTCAGCCTGCAGCAGAGCGCTGCTGCAGGCACCAGCAAGCTGTCGGCGCCAGGGGAACGTTTGAGTGTCGCTAAAATGCTCGACTGCCCCGCCAGTACGTGACGAAACTGGCCCCTGTTTTCTTCTTTCCAAAACACCAGCAAGAAAATAGAAAACAGCAACTGCTTCGGTGCTCCTGCGTCGTAGTTTGGCTCTACACGCACCAATTCTCCAAAGAAATTGATGTTCCCTCCAGAGAGAAATGTATGTGAAATAGAATGAAATGCTTCCAAATGTTTCAAAATGACGTGCTGCGAAGAAGTTGCTATTGTCAATGTAGAATTAGTATTTGAACTCTCCAAGACTCTATCGTACTTCTGCAAATTGCAATTATTTATCTAATTTAAGAATATAAGAACGCAAGATTCACTCTATTACAATCCCTAGTGTTTTGTTGTTGATTTCTGAAGCTCATGTTGACATTTTCATATTCTATAATTAAGTGCTTGTGTGAATTGGTCAGTCAGATGATTTCACTTTTAAATTCGTTCCGAGAGTAACTACCTTATCTCCTAGAGAACATTTTGCACAGTGTAGCTCGTACTGCGACACCAGCCTTCTTGCTTCAGCACAATCAACACTGAGCATGCTTGAAGCTTAGGTAATTTTACACTGAAATTAAGAGCGTTGCGCCGCCCTCGCCTCAAGACGCCGTCGGGCGGGTGCCATGATTTTGTTTGAACCAGAAAATGGAGCAAGAAGTGGAGCAAGAAATGGAGCAAAATGGAGCAAAAAATTGCCACTTCACACCTGACTTGCGACCACACGACGTCGATCGCAGCCTGGAGACGGGATTTCAAAACAATTGGTCCATACATCATCGCTTCTGGAGCAAAACAACAAATTAGTGAAGCGCAATCAGCCAACCTAAAGGATCGAGTTCTCACATTCGCCATGCATTTTCTATGGCGTTCGACACTTTTTTTGTCTTGAGAAGTTTACTTCTGAAAATGCTGCTCTCTCAACGCTTCATGCGCTATGACCCAATGAAGCTACGTGCGCTTCTCTCAATTTCTGTCTCTCTCTCTTTCCGTTCCGCTTTTAAAATTATTTTGAAGCTCTTAAAACAATTTAATACAAAAGCGTTAACTCTGCTGAAGAAATGGTCCAGATATGTATTTTTTAAAATATTTCAATAGAAATTCTTATATACAGCTAATTTAAATTATTTATCTAATCAGTTTTATGAAATTTCCCCTATTCGTCATGCTTTGAAGTTTAGTCGATTAAATTGTATCACAAAATACATCGATTTCGTGTGCCTTTAATGAGAATTCCAAAACGTTTGCTCGTTACAATTCAATGACGTTGGTTGTCCGCTTCATTCGCGCGTATTTTTAAAAAGTTTCAATACTTCATGCGATGCACAACAGAATGTCTCAGGTACCTTTGAGCCACCAGGCTTATTGCAAGTATAGTTATGTTGTTTTACGTCACGACAATTTTCCAAATTTTTAAAGGGATCACGATGTGGCAAGCATGATCAACAAAATTTGTTAACCTTCAGTTTAACCCTTCATTTTTAACTTTCAACATTTTTTCACCTTCAGGGTTTTCTTCATAATGTTAATTGTAAATCACATGATATATTTGGAGGATTTTAATGTTGGAATACCAGAGTCTCGTATTCCTAATCATCGAGACTGTGCTGCGAATGGCAGTTAGTATCAAAGATACGAAAAATGGCATTATTTCACGCGAGAGATACCGTAAATAAAAGGACATAAAAAAATAGACATAATTTGTCCATTTTATTTTTTGGGGGAGTGAGTACTTCGTTGGAAAATACCTTCAGCGCTCTCCAGTGGCTCTACTCAGCAGGCCGATGGTGCAAACTGCACAGCCAATCAGAACTAGAGGGAGAAATTATTCTAGAAAGTCATACCCTGCGATGAGTTTTCAATTGTGTTGGCCGCGTCAGGCCCAATGGGTGGCACTGTTTGTGAGGGGCGGGCAGATGTAAGCCTAAAATTAGCGTCCCAGGCCGTCTCGTTAGACATGCATTAGTGGGCTGGAGGTCTGCAAGCTATTACACCAATGATCATTGGCCCCAGTCAAAGACGCCAATAAAAACTTTACACAAGATAGCACTCGAAGCCCTATGGCAATATCGCCACTGGATTTGAACAAACTGAACATATCATGAACTGGATCAACGCCGATCTAAGTTCGTTTTCAGCAGCTACAAACCGACCCGCAAGAAGACCAACTCCGATTCATAACGGAGAGCTTTAAGCTACACCTGCACGGATCCAAGATTTGAAGATAATGAAAAAAGTATGTGATAGGTGGGCGGGTTGATCCACACCTCCATTACTCAAACGTTCGGATAGTATCTGAGTGTTGATAGATGAGATTCTCCAGCCCATCTCAGCATCTTGCATTCGATTACGTGTTTTGAAAGGTCTTTCTCGTCGAGAATTTCTTTGTTTCTCTGAACAGTTCGTAAATAAAAATGTTTTCTTGAACTGGCAAACTAAATAACTTAATCTTCACATGTACGAGTTTACTTTTAAAATAAAATTAGTTTATTTGGCTTTTCTGTGGTTGCCGTTCACGACAATCTTTGGGTCCGCACGCACGTCAGCTCCGGAGTGGATTACGACAATTTTTCCCTTGAAAATTAAGAAATTTTATTTTGGATTTCGTACAAATCCTATGATATTTCCAAAAGGCTTTAGTTTGTATGAAACAGTAGTTAAAAATAAAATTAAACTAAGAGATGCATCTATTGATAGATTCAGTTCTAAAATCTGTTGTTCGAGACCTTAAGGGGTGTTTCAAAAACCTTAATCCTATCAGGTTTGGCTTCTTTCTCTCATAAAGTACGTCAACATAATGAAGCGTACAGAACCAATTAAAATCATGTGGATCAGTCATTATTGGACTACCATTCTGCATTTATTGCTTTCATTGCCCTAGGCCTCACAGTTGATATGAATGCTTCAAAAAATCTAATTGAATCCCCAAAATTTGATTACTAATTGAAGATCTCCACTGTTTTACCAATTCATGTCTTATTGGGCATACAAGCTATTGACTTTCTTCATAAAAATCAATCTGCAGCCCATCGCATAAATGAAATGTTACATAGATTTATTGAGTTGATTCTATTCACAAGTGGAAATGGTGTCGCTCACCTACCATCGCACAATTCTGGTAATTATATTCTTTCATAGTGCGATCAGCATGGTGTCAAATAACTCTGATGCACTCCCATTGAAATGAATGTTAAAATCTGCGTTTTTAGCGTGTGCACTTGAACAGCGTAACTTATGTTGGGTATTCGTTTTGCTTGGAATCTTGCAACGGAGAATTACTGCAGTACCATGCTCTTCATGACTACATCGTAACTCAACGAATCTTAATAACTAAAAATTTTAGGACGTGCTAGATCTGATCCTCGAGCTTAATTTTCGTATTCCTATCCATTGGACTGTATCAGAATTGTTCGACGTGCTGCTAATCTACACGGTTCCAACAGCCAGTAGTATATGATGAATCATGAGCTATGCTATTATCAGCAGCGAAATTATTCACTCTAAGAAAAGGAATTTACGAGCTCGACATTTCATTGAGATATTTATATCAATAGGGTACCTAGTCCTCAGATATAGATAATTGGGCATTGGATTTCCCTCTGAGATAGGCAATTTAATACCACTTGGGTTAGCAATTTGAGTCAGAATTGTTGCTCACGGTCCTATGCAAACAATAGGCTCACTGCCCGCACGACCTCCGTACGTTGACAAATGATAAGTGTCATAACTCTATGCATGCTTTCAGACAGCATCTTGATCGCACTCATGATATATCTAAATCCATTCATCACACTCAAAAGCAAATACAAAATCGCCAGTTATTCTTCACATGAATCCCACCGGACATGCCACAAGAGAATGAGAAGATTTCTATCACAAAATTATCTAATTAAAAGTTGAGGGTAGTGCTGCCAAGTGGCAATGGAGCTCGTGTAATGAATGATAGGGGCAATGGGAGGTCATATATAGCACAGTGCACTCACTAAAGCACCGATACCTAATGGAGTTTTCGAGGTCAGTGTACCATTCATCCAAAAACACCCTTGGTGTGCTTATTTAAATGTTTTTTTGTAACTGCATCTCAAGGAATTGGATTAGCAAAATTCCCGGGACTAGATCCTCGTATTCCTAATCAGTGAGACTGTGTTCGGGAAGGCAGTCCGATTTAGAGATACCAAAAAATGACATTATTTTACCTGAGATTTGACTTAAATAAGAGGCTATATAAGGAAATAGATATAATTTACTCTTTTTATATCGACATAGCGCGTTTATTAATTGGAAAATGCCTTTAGCGCTCTCTCGTGTCTTTATCAAAAAATGACATTACTTTACTTGAAATTTGACTTGAAGAAGATTGACTTTAAGGTTGATATTTTTCCATGCTGAATTTTGTTATGTGTGAAGGTGGTTTCAAAATATTTAAGAGCAAATATGAGCATAGGGAAGGAAGGTAGAATTATATGGAAATAGATTGTTCACAGCAAAATATACTCAGTACGGGATCGCCGATGAAAGGTTAGCGTAAAGTTTCATCGATCGTAGAAAACTTCACACGGGACGAAGGTCGTCGTGAAAAAGAAGTGATTAACACTGAGCTATACGCAATCGTTGTGTAGAGGGCAGGATTACTTCATACGTCGTATCAGTTCTTTGGCAAACATCGCCATTGAGAGACACAAGCCACAATCACCAAATCAACTTTGAACTGCCTGATTAATGCTAAGCTTTTGGTCTCGGTTTCATGATTTCCAAAGACTTTCTCTCCACTATTCACTGAATTATTTCCTTTTCTTTCCCATGTCATAATTTTGGCTCAAAGCCTACACTCATTAAATTTCTTTATTCCACTAACTCCAGATATATGCTTGCACTCCGGAACGGTCGACGTATATTGAGAAACATTTGGGAAGGACGATACAACTTGCTGCAAGGTTTAGTAATCGATGATTTGAGAAGTTAAACAACATGAGTTGAAAAATTCAAGTATTGTAAAAAGTATACAAAGGCGATATGACTTATCGCGTAAAGTTATTAATTAAAGGTGGCTTTGATTAACCTATTCTGAATAGGCTTTCTCATAAAATGTTCCAAAAATAATGATTTCATTATCCTTCCATCTTGAAACTCTGCCTGCGAATAAATCAGTACAATCAGAACTGTACCAGACCTGATTGAAAGTTTGGTCGGCTCCTCGGTTTAAATGCAATATAAAATAGACGTTGTACTAGTATGATTTAACCATTTTCTCCAAGTTTTTCGTAACGGCAAGTCAAAATTGATTTTTTGCGTTTATGAAAAAATCATTGTCCAAGAAGAAGAAAAGAGGCGTAAAATGAAAGAATCCTTTAACTTTTTAAGCGCAAAAAGTAATTCTCTCTTGATTTACGTAAATTTAAAATTTTTTAAATGTGAATGTTTAGTGTGTATTGTAGAAACCGTAGTAGCTATTAATGTTACACGGAAGGAATTAAATTGAAATGAAGTAGAAGCTGTCTCCTAAGCAAATGTAACAAAGCATTAGCGTAGCGTGTCCAATCTACAAGCAGTACTTCAATTCTCGATCATAAAATATGAGATAAAATTTGGGTTACTTCCATGACAAAAATTTAAACGGCGACAACTTACAAATCAGTTTTGGTTAATGTTCTTAATGCTGGTCCAAATGCTTAAGGATAAAGTTCTAATTTCAGGTATTTTTTCCCCTCGTTCATATGCTCCTGTACATATTGCCGTTAATTTGCAGCTGGAGATATCGGAATGACGCCCGTGTTTGGGGTCGTCCGATGCGTAGACGCGCTGGAGATGTTGTCGTACTGAGCCATTCCGTTGTGCTCCGAACAAACATTTAGATTGGAAAAAAATTTTAAAATAGTTAATTTTGAAATCAGTCACGTACAAAGCATACAACAATCTAGTTTTCAAACAGTAAGATTACAGACTTACTATTGAAATGTGATGTCATCATGAAACATCTCACTGAGATGAGTAAGACTACAATCTTAAAATTACGGATGAAGGTCGCGTTGAAACTTCGAATTGTGGTTCTTAATTTTATGTAAAGGATAAAAGTTAATATTGACTCAAAAATATAGTGTGATTTTTGGACAATCATCTTAAAATAAGAATTATAGAACAAAGATGGCCTATTGCAACCTACATTCTCTTATACATAAGATAAGCTAAAAAATGATAAAAAAGTTGTGATTCATAAAAATGTTATTATCATTTGCACGGCTTAGTTCGGGAACTTGTTGAAACAGATGATGGAAAAGAGTTGAATCATAAATGATAAGGTATTGGTGAGCCTCTCCTTTCTCCTAATGTATAAGAGAAGTATATTTCCATGAAAAATTGTCCCCTGATTTTAAATATTGATCGTGTTATGTATATATGATGTAATAATATTCTATCATGTTTTAAACGAAAGCATTAAAGCTGAAGAAATATATAGGAGTTGAACTATCAAACGATTTCATAGATGCCCAATAGTATTAATCCCTTAACGCACTATCCCGAGATATCGCGTCGTGGTTGTTGCATTCACACGGTCACTGTCGGTTACACCGACCGTGTGAATACATCGCCCTCCTTCTCGGGGTAATTAGTTAAGGGTTTGATATATGAAATTAGTGGATACTTTTTGTGGGTACCCTGGGTATGTAGCACACGATATTATTTAGGCGTTTGAATTTTTAGACGTTTAACAGCCATTTATAAAAATGATTTTACGTTTGGTTTTCTCAAGTCAATTTGACATAATTTTGGTTTTCGCATTCAATTTGTAAATAAGTTTTGACATATTACCTTGAATTGCCAACGCTGAGACATTACTGGACGTGTTTATTTTGCTTCTAATAATTAGAGTTCGTGAATATTTTTGGCTTCACCAATTAATGGTGAAAACTTTTCAACATATTCTTTGTTGTTTCACTTTCATTTAGGGTAAAAGAACGGTACCAAAAAAGTTTAATTTCCTATGCTGCTTTATGAGTAGTTAAGTATCTTTTCCACATACAAGACTCCTGCAGCAGGAAGGATCAGCAAAACAAATTTACCTACGTCACACGCATGGCTGAGAGAGCTCCCATTTAAATGCATATCGGCGGACGGAACACTTCAAAGACTTGTTTTCTCTGTGAGTCAGAAACGTCTACGACGACACCCACTCAGATCATCCTTGTGATGCCGTTTTTGCACCTCCGAATTTGGTTTAAAGTGTGCATTGTAGAAACAACTGCATCAGCAGAGGTGCGAGAACGACCTGCAAGAAAGCGTCGGCCGAGGCA
>VOMN01031115.1:0-27672 GCA_014899125.1 Orchestia grillus
TTTGAAAATGGGTTTCCTTTTTTCTGGGACACCCCGTATAACACATGTGACGGGTAAAACATAACATATACAGAGGGTAAAACTTATGAACATACCCACAGGGTAATGCAAAAAAGATAAAAGATGGTCGACACTGTTTTCAATGCCCTACAACTACCGCCGCCTGAGGAATGTGAGGTTTGAGCTTCCTTTTTCGAGGGCAGCCCCCCGTGGTTCCGTAAAAATCAGGTTGCCCCAGCGGGAGTCGAACCCCGACTTCCCAGGCATGAGCCAGAGACGGTACCAGTGCGCAATGGAGCAAAGGAGGCACGGGGTTATCAAAAATTTGTTGTAGGCCTTAAGTTGCATACAGTCGCAGTTAGTGACGTTGTTTTAAGTGGAAAATCTGTCAAACTGCAGCGAGCATCGAACGAAGTGGTCGTCTACGCAAATTGAAGGTGGCTGCTGAACGATCCATTTATTCCCTGTGTTTCAAGAAAAACCTTTTTAGATTCGTGGTGAAACTCAAAGTGATCCAAAACCAGGCGTTTATATTCCAATATGCTACATGCCGGTAATGAGTCGTAGTAGCATCAATTTGTACTGGAAACGATATTTACATGAATAAAATATAATTTGACCGTCTTTCACCTTCTGATCATTTTGTAAACAAATAACACGATACCAAAACATACAAAACCGGTACCGGCAGCTGATAGCCCGCGTACCGACCCGGCCGGGACAGCAGACACCCCCCTCCCTCTGAGCAGCAGTGTGCCCTAAAGAGCTGGAACTGAAATAATTAAGGTACGATCATAAGGTCACGGTGCTGTACAGGTCCCAAGTGTAGGTCAAACCGCTAACACGCGATGGAAGTGTAAAATCAGCGAAGAAGCTGGAAAATGAGACCTGAACATGCAGTTCTGAAGAAAATTGTATCTGCTGCTTTGAATATTGCAACGCAGCAGTCAGTGCAGTTGTAAATAAAGAAGGGCAGCTGTAAATAATATGTAGGCGTGATGCCGCCGCTGGCCGGTCGATGAGGAGTGACGCAAGGCCGCCGCTGCCGTGCCGTGTGGCGGCGGCCCCTTGTGACGCACTAATGCTCGGTCACCCACCACGGGCCGAATTTTTTAACAACAAAGGAGAAATTAATCTTTTAAATGAACGAAATTTTGCAATTTAAAATTAAAATGTGGAATTTCTAACGCCCATTGTTAGTAAAATTAGCCTTCGCGGAATCAATGGGAGGCAAGTGTTTCTGTGAAGAAACGTGGAATCATTCATTCAACACATAGTTTCAAACGGGTACACTAATGACGCAGTTGTAACTTAGCTACGTGCCTGACTAAGTAAGGCCAAGAACTTCCATTGTGTCTAGTAAACACAAGGGGGTATCAAAAAGTTAGCAGAACTTTTCATTCAGGAATTTTTTCCCCTTTCCGTTTTTTGACTAATGGCTCTTCCAACTTCCTTAAAACATTACCACAGCAAGCTCCTGTTACAGTTCTTTAATCATCGAGGTAATCTATTAGTATCATTCCATCTCAATCCCAGGAAACGGTGGCTGTCACTTTCTGAGCCGACCTTTGCTATTTGAACTTCATTCGACCAATGACGCACGTGGAAACAGCTGTTTTGACTGCTGTTTGGGTGCGGGGTCGTACTGGTAGATCCAGGTTACATTTCCGATGATGTTTTTGTCGTAAACTGCTCTTCATCAATTTCAATTTTGTTCAATATCGTCAAGGGTACATCACCTCAAAGATTCAGGAGACCGAGGTACAACGCCTTCAGAACCCATCGCGCTGAAAGCTCGTTTGGTCCCGAATTATTGTGCAAACAGAACTTGCCGACCCATATAGGGATATAGTTAACTGATTAATTGTTATGCTTCAACCATCTGCAATTAAATTTTAGGTGTCCCAATTTTTTGGCCATTTTTTTATGTTCCTGGTCTTCCACTGCGATTGTCGTCTTCAAGGTTGTCTCAATTCCTTCTTTGAATCTGTGCAACCACTCGCAGACGACAATTTTCTTCGTAGCAGTGGTACCGTAAACTTTATTTAAAGTCTCTGTGATCTGCGGCCCTTTCCATTCGAGTTTCTCTTGAAATTTGATATTCGAAATTTGAAGCACTCTGTCATGTGTTGTGACATATTCAATCCTGTTTTTACCTGATTTTATTTAATGCTACTGTAAAATCCCGAACTTTTCGATCCCAACCTCCCCCCCCCTACGTACAAAAGTATAAGTAGAACTTCGAATGACAAGATATAAGTAAAAGTTCAAATTACAAGGTAGAAGTAAAACTTCCAGTAGTTGTAAAGTAGAACCAGGTTTTCAAGTACAAAAGTAGAAGAAGACTTTTCGCCTAAATCAAAGGCAGTAGAAGAGTAGAAGTAAAAACGTTGAAGTACAAAAGTAGAAACAGAAAAGTATAAGAAGAACCTCTAAAACATCCAGTAACAGACTGTCTCCGAAAAGACACGAACACATCTTTCCAAAACTGATTATATATAATTATCCTCAACGTGGCCTTGACTGGCCGATGCATATGTCCCTGCACGACCGTAACGTGTAGAAAGTCCGGACTGGTTTTATGCCGCGCTTGATTTTAGCTCAAAAATTTCAGTTCCAGGCATTTGCAATATGTGCTGTTGACTCCAGGGTGCGTGTTTCAAACATCTCGATCCCAAAACTTGAAGCCAAAATTTTCGAACCCCTGGAGCTGAGCATTTCTTAAGGCATCGAGCCAAAAATTTTAAAAATCAAGAACCTGAAAATTTCGAACACCTGAAACCCAAAATTCAGAACCTTTTGAATTAAAAATTCGAAATAGATGGAACCGAAACTTGGGACACGGGCAATCAAAAACTCCAACTACCTGAAGTTAACTCGCACTGTCAGAGGGACAGCCAGGCCACTGACGCACGTTCTTCCACTTACAGCCCCGCCTTCGTACGCTGAGGTGATGCGGCGCCTCAATGAGTACCCTCAGGCACGCACTCTGCAGCACGGTGAGTACTGAGTCCTGCAGCACGGTGTGTCCTGCAGCACGGTGAGTACTGCGTCCTGCAGCACGATGAGTACTGTGTCCTGCAGCACGGTGTGTCCTGCAGCACGGTGAGTACTGCGTCCTGCAGCACGGTGAGTACTGCGTCCTGCAGCACGGTAAGTACTGTGTCCTGCAACACGGTGTGTTTTGTGTCCTGCAGCACGGTGAGTACTGTATTCAGCAGCACGGTGAGTACTGTGTCCTACAGCACGGTGTGTACTCCGTTCCGTGCATTATATTGAGTCGATTTTCCCTTATACTTTTTGGTGCAGGAAGCCACAATGCAAATCTCGTTCTGTCCAGGCGTCGTGAACCAGGGCGACATCGGTTGGATCACGTCCCCGCCTCCCCCCTACGAAACCATCAATGACCTTCGCCAGCAGGAAACGAAGTTGGACCAAGAAATTCAACTAGAGGAGAATCCCTCGGCCCCGAGGCCTGAGAGGGAGATGTTGCGGCGCGGGGTCTCCGCTAGGGAGAGAAGGAAGCTCAGCGCAAGGCAGAGGATAAAAATGTTGCTGGGGACTTCGAACAGAGGTCCCTGTAGCGGGCCCAACCGAGCCGTTTTCGCCATCACTCCTGGAAATTCGCCGCAGCCCGTGGCTTGGTCCTACAACACGCATAACTTATCTATGATGCAGCCTCTGCCTCATCTTGATCTCCTGCCCCCCTACCGACCTGCCTCGAACTACCCGTACGCCGTACCTCCTCCGTACCTCCACCAAACTATGGCCACTGCGCCACCACTCTACAGCGATGTTGATCAGTGGTCCCGGAATGACCGCCATTTGAGGACGAGTCCCTCGACATTTTCCCGTCCTGGTACTGCTCCCCATGCCAGTTTCGACCGTCTACCAGGAGGGGTGTGTGGAGAAGGAAGCAGTAGTGGACGAACAGACGTATCTCGTGAGGAGATAGAAAAAGTGTTCGAAGATATGAGGTCTCCATTGTCCCCGCGAGTCGCTGATAATCTTCCGTCATCTGGGGTAGAAGCCCATGGTAATAATAACAGCCGTGAGCCCCAGCCAAGCAGAACAGCATCTCCGACTTCAAACGAAGAAAGTAGAGAAGTTCCTCCTTCTGAAGGTAGTGAACCGACACTGAACGAGTCATTACCTTCATCTTCTTCAGGTAGAGTTTCGCGGCACTCTGCAGGCATGTCGCGCGTGAACCCAGTGCCCCAAAGCAACAGTAGTTTGTCTACTCCTGTGCTCTCCAGTTCAAAGTTTTCGTCGAGGCCTGTTTCTTCCACAGCGCTACCCACCCCAGGTCTCGCTGCGAGCTCTTCTAACCTCCCGGGCACGACCGGCGACGCAGAATGCGAGACTGCTGACCGGAACCGCAGTGGTCTCCATTGCGTCTCTGCAAGAAGCGAGTCAGTTCGACCTGAAAACTCGAGAGGTGACACCTGCAGTGACGAAAACAACCTCACTGTTGATGGTGGCCCACCCGCCACTGAGTTCTCTTTCCACGCCCGCTCGCGTGCTTCGAGTGTGGTCAGTGAGGCATTGGCCATCCCGCCGGAGGCGTCCAGTGCCAATTCTAACGAAGAATTGAGTGCCATACGGGAATTTGCGAGCAGCTCTTTGCCTGAAACAACAAGTTCTGCCATCAACGGTCGTTCGCTTTCTCTGCCTACCTCCGCACCGTTGATTTCCGGCCACGGTAAAGTGGTCATTGGTTCCTCCGACCAGTCGATCGGTGATGGAGATTCAGCAAACCGCCACGTCCAGTAGATGATTCTGATGATATGGCTGTCATGTTTTGTATTGGATCGTGATAGTCATACGTAGCTGCTCACTGTATGGATTAGGTCAATGTTAACGCTCTGTAATATTAATTGGGAACAGTAATTACTATTGACTTTGACTTAGTTTTTCCAACATGTCTATGTCAGTGCTGAAAAATTTATTGCACGCCTACGCAAGCTCATAGTTCGAATTTACATGACTTTTTCGTGTCAGCATTCTAGTAATTGATGTATATAAGCTGCAATGAGATATTTTGTCCCTGCAGAGATGCAAAATGTTCGACTCACTGTACACCAACGCGATTTTGGGCCTAATAGATCCCTCTAAACTTGTTGATAATGTTTATGGCCCGCACGGGCCTTAAAAGGATCGGTGAGATTAATGCAGCGTTAACTCTCGTACGTTTGCTCTGGCAAAAAATCAGAACGATAGCAAGAAGAAGTCGAAATCTGAAGTAACTTTTATCGGAAAACATGATAGACCATATTATAATACATGAATGGAAATAAATATGTTCAAAATATATAGCTTATTTGATCAATTCTGAAGAAGTCATAGTACTGGTTCTACAACACTTGTTAAAAATAGGTAATCATAGTGACCAGGACGATAAACCAAATCGCATTAATAATTTCATTGATAATGCATATTAAAACAAAAAATAGCGGACATGTTCATTAGTACTCGGAATAAAGTCCTATTGTTTTCACAATCACAGCCTAACATCTTTTGTAACTGTGAAAGTCTTACACTCATCGACAGATATTTTCTTCTCTTCCTTTTTCAAATTCTTCCGCAGTTAATTACTATTCCTTGAATTCTTCGCCTTAGATGATTCCTTTAAAATCGTCCATATATTTTCAATGGGATTCAGGTCTGGGCCCTGAGCGGGCCATTCAATCACAGTAATATTCTCCTCACGAAGTAGTGTCGTGAAAGATTTGGCTGTGTGACACGGTGCATTATCCTGCATAAAAATAACTGCTCAATATTTTGCTGCTCTCAGACTATGTAAAAATTGGTTCTTTAGTAACTTTTTGAAAACCACCACATTTACTTTCCATGTAACTTAACTAGAGGACCAGTATCAGTAACCGAAATGATGCCAAAAACCATGACACTCGCTTCTCCGAACTTACCGCTACTTTAGTGCATTGAGGCGACTATCGTTCCAGAGAACTGCGTCGACCGCACCTCCTGCCATCAGAGAGAGAAACAAGCTAAATTAAAATTCAACACGGAAATGAACTCAATCTCACGGTTCTTCAGTCCACGTGACGTGTTCAATTACAAATTTCAACCTAGTCTATCTGTTCTTCTCGGAAATGAAAGGCTTCATGGAAAGTACTAGACAAAACTTATTAATTTCATGAGTTTACTGGGCATAGTGCATCTTGAAATATTATTGCATAGTTTGTCATTAGCTTAATTAAAGATATCGTTTGGCATGATAAATCAATTCTTTTTGGTTTAGAATACAGATCCATCGATCTTTTCTTGTAGTTATTTTCTAGACCCGCCAGAGTATTTCTTACCATCACATGACTCTGATTTCTTAAAAAAAATTGAAGTGATATGATCAACGCTCTTGGGCCTTCCCACAGTCTTTGCAATATCACCAATCGAAAATTCATCTTCATTACGTTACTGCATTACGAGTCTCTCACTTCTTTCGATGTCACTCACTGATTTAGCAGCCACGTCGATCGTACAGGAGCACTGACTTACGGTTACCATTCAATTTAAACGAGATTTGCAGTATTATTTAAATGATTGTTGAAATTAATGGAGTTTTGTTCATCATTCTGACCATTTTGTTCATCATTCTGACCACAGGCCTGTAGGCTGTATAGGCATGTAAACTCCATAGACCTGTAGGCGGTATAGGCCTGTAGGCTGTATAGGCCTGTAGGCTGTATAGACCTGTAGGCTGTATAGGCCTGTAGGCTGTGTAGGCCTGTAGGCTGTATAGGCATGTAAACTCTATAGGCCTGTAGGCTGTATAGGCCTGTAGGCTGTATAGGCATGTAAACTCCATAGGCCTGTAGGCTGTATAGGCCTGTAGGCTGTATAGGCATGTAAACTCCATAGGCCTGTAGGCTGTATAGGCCTGTAGGCTGTATAGGCATGTAAACTCCATAGGCCTGTAGGCTGTATAGGCCTGTAGGCTGTATAGGCATGTAAACTCCATAGGCCTGTAGGCTGTATAGGCCTGTAGGCTGTATAGGCATGTAAACTCCATAGGCCTGTAGGCTGTATAGGCCTGTAGGCTGTATAGGCATGTAAACTCCATAGGCCTGTAGGCTGTATAGGCCTGTAGGCTGTATAGGCATGTAAACTCCATAGGCCTGTAGGCTGTATAGGCCTGTAGGCTCCATAGGCCTGTAGGCTGCATAGGCCTGTAGGCTGCATACGCATGAAGGCTGCATAGACCTGTAGGCTGTATAGGGCTAAGGGTACGTTATCTAATGCCCACTTCAATCAAGTTTTCATCGGTCTCACAAATAATGACAGGCTGAGTACGATTCTCCGATGCAAGAACATGTTTGGTTCCCCCAATCGGAACGCTTGAACTTGATTTTTGATTCATATACTTAATGTTATTATTGACTGATAAAATGCGGTCATTTTACGCACGGCTGTACGAGAGTTTCTTTTCCCTAAGCCCTAAAGCTGCCCGCCGGCTCAAACAGAGACTTTCAAATGCTTCAAAATATTAAGTTCTAAACTTATAATTCAATTTCCAACCGTACAAGAAAAATTCCTCTTCGTTTTTTGATAATGGAAAATGATTTTCAGTTAAGGCCTTTGAAGTAATTTCAACTTCCGGTTGAGATTCTTGAAGTAACTGTGGGTGTCCGTGAGGTTTTTGAAATCATTTTGTATTAGAGTTAAGGCTGTTTAAGTAATTTTAATTTCCAGTTAAAGTTATAGAAGTAACGTTGACCCGCAGTTAACTTTGTTGAAGTAATTCTGACGATCAGTAAAGACTTTTGAAGTAGTGCTGTATATCTGTCAATGCTATTGAAGTAAAGATATACTCTATTTCAGTTACGGCTGTTAAGTAACTATGACTTCCAATAATGGTTATTAAAACATATACTCGTATCGAACTATAATAGAGTTCTCTCCGCACACCGCAAAGTTACCAACTAGGATTATCATGATTGTCCGTCATTTGCTTAATTACATAATTGGTGAAAGTTTCGGTGAATGTCCAAGAGCTGGAATTTCGAGGATGTCTGATACGGCTCTATTATTTTTTTAAAGATTTATTTTGTGTTCATGTATAGATATAGAATATTTCAAAAATTAAAATAGTCAGTTTCAAAAATTAAAAGTCAACGAACGTCTTGCACGTAATTTGAAGCAAAATTATATCTTTTTCAATGACTATTCCCTCCAACGCACCTCCTGGCTAGTGGGCTTCTCGCATGATCAGTCAAAGTCTGAAAACAGTGTCGGAAGGCATCCAAATAGTGGCGTCGAGTACTCATTTCGCCCTTAATTCTGGAGTGAAATTGAACGTCAAGGAATTGTACAGTCGCTTTGGGTCCGACCTGATTCCAGAACCGAGAGCAAGGTTAGCATTCGAAGCCCGTATTTGGGTGTCTACCGACACTGTCTTCAGACATTGACTGATCGTGTGAATAACCCTTAAACCATCAAGTCGATTCTTCAGCCATGACAAAAAGCCTCTTCCTTCCCATAGCGATCTGAGGATGCGTGCATATCATTACTGTGAACCATACAAGTTTATTGACGAAAATTGGTTTTCTAGGTAAGTTATTGAGCAATTTCCGTCATGTGTATAAATAGAACTGTTTTTCTGAAAACGTAATTATTTTAAATGTGGAATTCTTTTATATCCGTTGAATTTGAATATATGTATTTATGTTATTTTGTAGTAGTTTTTTGTGTTGGTAGAGCTGCTCCTGTGTGAATTGACCTGTTCGTACGTCGCTCTAGTTTTACTGCGTGTAAATTACTCGCCCTCAGTTCCCTTAAAATCGAATATTTCAAGAAATATACTTTTTCCAAGTCACTGGAAGAAAGACTTCAACGTGTGTTTTAATTAACTATTCCTTAACTGCTGTTAAAATTGCTATTAAAACTGCCACTAGTATTAATACTAAAATTGTTTTGAAAACTGCTTTAAATATCGCTGCTAAAATTGATATCAAAAATGTTATTAAATTGCTGCTCGAATTTATATTAAAATTGCTAATAAAATATCAATTAAAATTACTATTAAAATTATTATTGAAATTACTATTAAAATTGATATCAGAAATTTTATTAATGTTATTGCTAAAATTAATATTAAAAGCAATGTTCCATTCCTACTGAATTTCAATTGATATTACTATTAACATCGTCATTGAAATTACTATTATAATTACAGTTACCATTGCTTCCGCTCGTAGATCTTTTCTGAATCATTTTTGCACTGCCCTGTTGAACAATAAATTTAATACGTTGATGTTGATGCAGAACTAGTGTAAACTAGCGAGCTAGTTACAGCGCGCTGGCCTTTTAGTCAGGAATTCCCGAGTTCGACACCCAAGGCGGAGCACTTCCTGTGGCAAGTGAAGATTAACCGACTTGTTTTTATTTATAAGAATAAGGGACGCCCAGGAGCCATATTGTAGGTTAAGGCTTGGAAACATCTACTGGGTTTGATTTTTATTATTGATATGTTTGATCGCTGTTTCACCCATCATAATCCTATCTCTGTTAAATTTTCCCCGTCAATATTGCATGAATTTTGTCGTCGTAGCCTATTTACGGCTTAGCATGGCATAGGTCCGAAATTTTCGTTGTTTCGTCCCTTGTAAACGCACGCTGCTTAAGCGTGTGAAAGCTAGGGTAATAAATATCAAACCCAGTGGATGTTTCCAAATCTTAACCTACCACATATTTTGTAACGGAGAAAATATTGCGCAAACAATAGCACTCATTTCATGCACGTGTGTGCCTGTTTACCCTAGTTTTGAATGATTGGATGGGAATTGTAGACGAAACTTCGTGAACCTCATACGATCGAGTACGACACATATTCTTAAAAAAGGCGGCACACCAGTGTGACCTGAGATGGAGTACTCCAACTACTTCCAAGGTAACGAGGTGGTCTGACATCCTCTGTTTCGCGCCCAGATAATGTATGCGTAATTAACGACTATGTTGCTTCGCTGACGGGTCAACTTTTATAATTAACAATTATAAGGTTCATGTTTCACTAGCTACTGAACGTAACCTAACCTAACGACTGAGTGAATCATTCATTTCATGGAATGCTAGAGTTCACTTTAGGCCTGTAATAATACGTACTAGTCGAGAATTTTCTTTTTTGAGGACTTTTGATGTCGAGAATCCTCGACAATGTATGTAATCACCACGAAGTGCAGTATATACCAAAATCAATACCTACTAGTGCATTCGAGCAGTCTAAAATGAATGACATTCAAATTAGATACCGCTAGATAAACATAATTTACTGCACCCGTAGCAGCTTGTCTGTCATTCGAAGTTGAGAATAGAGCGTAATATATACATATAGTGTTATTACGTTGAAAGCTTGGCAAACTTTAAATAAATATCTCAGAAGAAGCTTGAAATTTAAATTCCCTAACAATGGAACCTGAGAGTCTTTCAACTATTCGCTCTTATATAGTATTACCGTTCACGAACTTTCCATGCGTGGAAAATTGCAGCAATATCATTATCAGCATTTACAATTATTTGAAACTAATTTCGTCATGAGAAACAACGCGATATCCCATGTCTCCTGCGTGCCTAAAGACGTGACATCATTCGATGACGACTATTTATGATCGAAATGCTATCGTCTAGTATTTTATCGAATAAAACAATCAATTTCCTTTAGATTACATTCATTTACGACACGATGTTCAGTATCCTATCTACGGTACCACCACGATAATATTCTCGCGTAAAATACGAATGAAGGGCATGGAGAGACCAACCAACCAACCAGCCAAGCATCCAACCAAGAACTGTGCTTTAATTATTGTACCGTAGAATATTTATTTATTCACATTTACGCGTCGTCTTCTTGCTTTGTTAGGTAAGTTTTTCGGCCAACGTTACAGTCGCACATCGTAGCATTACTTCGTGAACGTGTAGTACATTTTGACCTAGAAAACGGGAAATTTTGAAAAACTTCATAAACAAAAAATTCAACGAAATTGTTTTGTTGCCAGCCACTGAGTCCCATGACTTCCAGTGGGACCACCAGAGCAGGTTGGCAGAACGCATAGGTAGAGGTGGACAGCATCTACTGGTCGTAATTTTCAAGCATTGATAATTTGGATTGCTGTCTCTCAAAAAACGGACTGTGATGCTTCAATTGATGTCAATAAAATTCTATTGTTGAGTTCTTTCTATTTTTATTGTCTAATTTCCAAAGCTCGTAATTTCTTTTGTCACCCTGCACCCCCATCAACTGTAATGCATCGAATTACTGGATTCGTATTACGAAAATGAAGTCAACCTATAGTGCAATAAAGTTCATTTGTGTGCAGTTATACTTATACGCCTTGTATGATTCTCCTCGGTCTCCCACTGAGAAAAGCATGAAAGAAAAATCGGTTAATCCTGATATAAGTATTCTCACATATTTTAAACTAAACTATGTAAGTTTTTAATAGATACTTATACATAAAAAGTATAACCCAAAGTAAAAATATTTTTGCGTCATTTCCAAGGCATTAAACGGAATATTCGATATTAAATAATTTTGAATTAAATGATAAAAAATAGCATAACAGTTTAGTATTTTTAATTAACGAATGTTTGCACACACAGTGCCTCTAATTTCAAGTTTGGGAGCAAATGGCAAATGGCTCCGACACTACAGCCATTTCCACATAATTCAATCCTCCGTAACTTATGACGGCTCTGGTGTGCTATACATACGCAGGGTGTCTCTGAAAAACGTATTCACGTAATTCAAATATTATTAATATACTAATAGACGTGCCTCGATCAAATGGCGGGACAAATGATGTTAAATTCTTAAGGTGCCCTATTATATCTACTGTCAATTTTACATGAAATAATGTTATTTTCAGTATCACTGATACGGATTGTCTTATTTGACTGTCTCGCTGTTAGTTTAAAAATAAGGACCTGGAAATTTTCTCCCATCTAAATCCTTTTAAGAGCGTGAGAGAGAGACGGACCAATCAGCCAAGACAGCAAGTCACAACTGTGTGCCGGTGCACAGGGAGTAGCACAGAACAGAAGTCACTCGATAAGGGGTGCCCGTATCACTGATACCATCATGCATAAAATATCATGAGCATTTAACTCAAAACATTTACTGTAGAGCCAAAAATGCAGCTTACAAATAGTATCTAAAAGCAGGTCAAATCGTATCTTATGGTGCATTTTATTTTTATTAAAAATGTTATTTCTTGAAATTTGACGTTTCTTATAACCCTTTTGCAGTTCTCGTACACCTACCTACTTACGTCGGCGGATACTTTGCTGCCACCAGAGACATCAATCTCAATTATAACATGAGTAACGTCAAGCAATAAAATTTGTAATGAAAATAAAATGGACCGTAAGAAATGGACTAAAATGCAAAATACAAATCTTGTATTAAAGAAACACAATAATATTTACATTTACGATCAGTGGGTACATTTCTCGTGGACGCCCTGCACGTTCGTAGTAAAAGTAAGTAAAAAGTAAGTAAAACTCAAAGTTGATATACGAAAATGGGGAACTTCCTCAGCGCTTGTATTTTCTTCCTCTTGGAGCATGCAGTAAATGTGTCAAGAAAATACAGGGACCCTGTTCCAATTGACCTCTTCAATTTATTATTTATCGATATTATAGGAGGGGAAAAGTACTTCTCCTATACAAGTGTCGTTACAAACCAGCGAATACATTTCTATTACAATTTTCCAGACAGTTTATAGATTTTTTCACACAAGATTGATCAGATGAATCGAAGTAAAAATTAAATTTCCGATTGTCCATACTTTGAAGTTTTTGAAGCTATAGCGGAGTTTTGCCCTACGGGAATTCGTCATAGGAGGTTTGTTATAAAGAGGTTTTGTCTTAGAGGGTGAGGTCAAAGGGGGTTTTGTCCTAGAGAGGCTTTGTCCTTGCGGAGCTTTGCCCTACGAGGGTGTTGTTCTAGGGGCTTTTGTTCTTGGGGGTGTTGCCCTAGGGGCGTTTGTTCTTGGGGGTGTTGCCCTAGGGGCTTTTGTTCTTGGGGGTCTTGTCCTAGGGGCTTTTGTTCTTGGGGGTCTTGTCCTAGAAAGCATTTTGTTCTCAGAAGTTTTGTCCGAGTGAGCTTGGTCTTGTGAGAGCTACGTCCTGATGAAGGTGGTGTGAGGCTGGCTAGAAGAGGAAGGTTATTGAAAGACGGAACATAATTTCTTCAAACGAAGCTCCTCATTCCAGGATAACTAAACTGACTCCATGAACATATTGCCTCAATTTTCTTCAATTTTAGCCCTCTCGCCTTTCGTGTAATAACATGCATCTGTAACCAGAGCATCTTTCGAAATAATTTGTCACGGATGTGGGAGTCATAGTTCTAGAGCAGCTATAGCTGTACCTGATTTAGTTCCCCAGTCACGTGGAATCTTTCATCACTTCCAGGAATTGTCCTGGAAATTTCCTCATGAGAATTTTCATTTTTCGGAAAATTCGAAAAAATGGGGTCATCTCTGGCGTCCTTCTTCATACGAAGAAACTCCCTAGTTTCATAGACCAGGAAATTATGAATTCTATACTCGAGAATATTTAACAAACAAGTGTCGGACTGTGATCCTAGATCAAGACGTGGACGCCCTTTGGAACGGGAGAGTTGGTTTTCAAGTCACAGGAAATTCCTGACGTCAGAGTAAGCATGTTGTGGTACGCCCTCCGAGCCCGCGCTGCCCCTAGATGTTGCGTTGTGACGGTGCATGTTTGCAGCACAGGGCATGGAAGGAACGTAAATCAATGAACAGCAAAAATATGACGTTATAAAAGGGATCCGTTCTTAAAGACCAATGTCGACCCTGAATTTAAATGTGATGTATGGTAGCGATATAATCGATACAGGCATTATTTCATAGCGGCCTATGTTTTGCTTCTCAAAATACGTTGTACTTTTGCCCTCAAATGCTATGCACGACTAAGATATAATCTCATTTATCACAGCTAGCTCAGAGTGTATCTCATACATATGCAGAGCTCATACATATGTAGGCAAGTGTGTCGAGTCGCTGGTGTTGGACCTTGAGTAGGAAAGAAATAATGTGTACGTGTGAGGAAAGGTGGAACGTCGCTGTTTTGTTATAAACCCATAGCTGCATTGGAGTATCTGAACCGGAACTTGCTTTAGTGACGTACGGTAATTGGAAGTGACTCGAGGAATTTTAAGGTTGTTAATAGGACATATGGAAAACCTCAAAAGACAATTTATTCTAGTCGCGTGCTGCCCGCGTGTCCGATACACAGCGTCGGGTGATGACTCCGTTCGGAATGTTCTCTCGTTCAAATTCCTCTTCGAATTGGAGACTGAGCGCCCAATTAAGGGAAAAATGTATAATTAGAATAGATTTATGGATGCCTTTCGACGGGTTTAACCATTGGGATCCTTTCGATGATGGCCAAATTTATTGTGGTAAAAATTATTTTCGTGCATGAAAGGAATAACGGAAAATCAAATAAAAAAGTCTCCGTTTATAGAGGTGGTAGCGCATGATGAAAACTCGCGAACCTTAAATTTTAGGATTCGGAACCGGATTGGGCTCAAATGTTTTCAATTTGCTCACGTTGTCGCTTTGATCCCAGAGTGACATGACACACGTGTAGGACTAGAGGGGGGCACAAAGAAACGAGGTCTGTTGAAAACCCCAGCATAAAAATATGAAAAACCTAACAAGACATTTTATTGACAGCACTTGAACCACTACACCTTGCCTTTTAAGACGCGGAAATTAAACTGATCAATGTTCGAAAATTACGTCTTGTAGATCCCGTGCGCTGCCACTACGCATTTCAAAATTCCCCGTTTTTCTGTGTCGTCCTGTACTAAGAGCAGATTTTACAGAGTGTAGCCCACTGACCTGCGTGTGTATTAGGGTAGAAATACGAGTTTTACTGGTATGAAAGACTTCGAATTTTTTCGTTGCCGTGGCCATGCTGGCAATTAAAGAAAAGCGTTGGCTAAAAAATTGTTTTAACATCGCAGCTGCGATCTTTTTCAAGAACAACGAGCTTACACGTCGGGACACTACAGGAGATGCTATAGGAGATGCTATAAGAAATGCTATTGGAGAAGCTGTTTGAGATGCTGTACGAGATGCTATTGGAGATGTTATAGGAGATGCTATAGAACATGCTATACGAGATCCTATAGGAGATCTATAACATCTCAACCCAGGACACGAGTGTGACCGCCTCAAGTGAACACATTTGCTTCAGTTCTACATTGGCTTCCAAGATAAACATAATCTTCAGTGAACTAGCTCATTCCGTTACATTCGGAACCTTTTTTCATTCATTTTTCATTTTTTTCATTTTATTATTCTAATATTAATTAGAGAATATTGGATTTTAATAAAATACGCATACTTTAATCGAAGGATAACTGTTATTTGTTCCAAAACGCGATGAATAATTATATCAAAAGTATCTAATAAATCGAGTAGCCTCCAATGCCTACACGTGGGAGAGGGCGCTGCAGAGCCCGAGATGGTGAGGCAGCAGCTTCCCATAGTCCGAAGATTTCTTCTAAGTATTCTGGAATCCAACTGTTCGAGCTGGGGCTAAGATAGTGAGCTCTTTCACTGAAATTAATTTTAATTCGATTTTTAAACACATTACAGCAAATACTTCACTGAATATTTCTAATAAAACGCTGCAAAACGTCGATGTATTAGGTGACACAAAAGCGTTTCAGTGCACTATGATTTGAAGGGCTTCGCAATAAATTCCTTAAAACTAAGTAATGAATGAAAACGTTAATGTTGCCTGTAATGAACCTTGAGAACAAATCGTACATTTAATAAGAATGAGTGGGCGACAGCTGTGGCAGTACCTTTTGGTCGCACTCTGCGTTGACCAATATCTGAGTGTCCAATTACCATGACTGGATTTTGATAAGCTGCCTTCTCATCCCTTGTCGATTTATGCGTCAGTTAGGCTTATTGAAACCTAGAGTCGGGATTTGAAAATTGAGGACCTTGTCACGTCACAGTGTCATCTAATTTGGAATATTCCGAGGACGTCTGCTGTCGGATACTTAACGGCGGGGCCTCCGTGGGACCCCCATACATCTCTGCAGGCCATCGGAGGTCGAACTTCAGCAGTAGCTCAAGTACGGTACGTGCAGTGGTGATCTCTGAGGCTAGTAATTTATATCTCTCCATCTCTCGTATTCCTTCCAGAAAAATATCAATCATTTGAAGATACCAACTTTAAAATCAAAAGTTGGTGTCTTTGGAAAGTAAAAGTTTTTTATAATCGAGCTCGGGTGTTGATACTCGAGAGATAACCAATCACTCATTTAACTTCTACGTGTATCAATCATTTAAAGATACCAACTTCAAAATCGAAAGTTGGTGTCTTTGGAAACTAAAAGTTTTTTATAATCAAACTCGGGTGTTGATACTCGGAAGCTAACTAATCACTAATTTAACTTCTACATGTATCATGGTGAAGAAATAATTGTTCGGTGATTTTCGGCGTTATTGTGCTTCGCAACTGACGGGTAGTGAATATTTTTCACTTTCTTTCAATATGCAGAATGTTTTAGCGAATTAATATTCAACTTTGGTAAGAATGTTTTGCTCACGAAGCCGAATACTCAAAGGTTAAAACGATTTACCTTTCGTTAAGCATGAGAAATATCAATTAGAATCCAGTGGATTTGTAGGATGATTCTCGTCCATGTACTTCAAGGTAAAATCTTTTGCTTTTCACTCTGACGTTTTACTTTTCCCGCGACACGTTATACTTCGGCGATACTTTTTTTACTGCTTCATGTACCGGTGATAGGATACTTTACAACCAAAACTGATGAATTACACATTCTAGAGCGTAATGTTGTTACCAAAGGGTCATAAGAAACAATATAGCGAATCATGAGTTCTACAAACCATAATGACGACATTACGAAGTACATAATCCTTACTATTCAGAAATTAATTTAGTCTTTTTCTAATCAGCAAGCAATGATCCCTTATCCTATTTAAAAATCAACGTTTACTCATTGAATACGTTTCCTGCGACGACGCTTTCCTTTCGTGTGAGTAACATGACCCACCTGCACTTCACTACGCTAGAAACGAGTTAACTTGAAATGAGCATTTTTTCACTCATTTTTTTTACCCTGAGCCAGAAACAAAGATCTGCAGCATGGTCGCCATGAAGCTCCTTCTCCTGCTGGTCCTCATCTCTACCAGTGCTCACGGGGAGCGTGAGTACTGCAAAGTGGTGAGTGGCGCTAAATGCTAAGCCTTCTAATTGCTAAGTTTTCTAGATGTGGAACTTTCTAAATGCCAAGCCTTCTAAATGTCAAGCCATCTAAACGCTAAGTCTTCTAGATGTGGAACCTTCTAAATGCCGAGCCTTTTAAATGCTAAGCTTTCTAAATGTCAAGCCTTCTAAATGCTAAGCCTTCTAAATGCCAAGCCTTCTAAATGCCAAGCCTTCTAAATGCCAAGCCTTCTGTGACAAATTATATGTTAAGCCATTTTTTGACGCTGTATGTCATTCTGTTTTGCGAAATCATTTGGTGAACGAAAATGCGAACTTGTTTTGTTGTATTTGTACTTTGAAGTTGTTTTTTTGAATAAAATACGGCGATTACTTATTCGACTAAACTCAATATTTTTCCTCTTCCACAGACTACGTTCATCCTCGAGGGTTCATTGGGTAAATATTGATCACTAAAGTTAGTGTGTTGAACGAACTCTGTATTACCCTATGTGCATCGTGAGTCACGAGCAGGGAATTTATTATTAACGTGATAACGGAAGGAAGAATCCCGTCATGTGAAAACTCGACGTATTTTAGCTTCCTCTAGTAAAATGTACGACCAAAAATTATTTATGACTTACTGCCGTATTTATACTTTTGGAGGAAAAACAGTATATTTAGCTTTATATATACCTGTAAAGTATTTAATTTCATTGCTCACATTTAAAGATAACATTTCTATTATGCACATTTATGCTAGAGATACAGACCATAGGATTTATCAAGTCCGAATTTACAACCTTTCCAAAGTCATAATGTACACCTGCGATATACATATACTTGCATACTTTACAAAAAAATACCTTAAAATTGAACTGACTTATGAATTCAACCGTGTGATTTTGGTTGCAAGAAATTTGGACCATTATTCGAAATGAGTTATACATATACTTATAAATAAAAATATACTTATACCTGGAATTCGGACAATTATAAAATAATGAGTACCTCCGCTCTCTTTTTAACAAAAGATAGACCCAGAATTTGGGTGAAAATAAATTGAAGTTTTTCTGCTCTGTCATTGCCATAGCATCATTAGAATTATTTTTGTGCGGAATGGAAGTAACGATGTTCTTTGTTATTACAGTTTGCTCCGGTGCCTGCGATGCTTACGGCGAGGTGAGACGTTTTTTTGGACTATCACATGAGAATATAGAGAAGAGTCGAAATTTTGCTTATCTCGCACATCCATCCCACAGTGCACTTATGCGTAAAATTTCACTCTATGTCCTCATTTTTTTAAGAATGTTAGCAATAGTTTCATGATCTTGTTGTTTCTTCTTGCATTTTGTCCCTATGGAAAGTATTCCTACCCTCAAATGCTGCTCGTGAATTTAACATTATGCTGTGCGAATATTCGCCTGACTTATCAACTGCGTACCCCAGAGCAGTGATTTAGTCATTATAGTTTTTTAAATTTCATCCTAGTATTGTGAAGGAAATACATTTTTTCGAGAGGATGAGTGTCCACCAGGTTGGTGCTTCACTTGATATACGAGTATAGTTTTATAAAAATGCCTGACTGAGCAAAATGGGACAGAGCTTCACATACGAGTACATTTCAGTGTTCAGTTTCCACATGCAAACAGCAGTTTTAAGCGCCGTGGATCCTGCTCATTTGATGAAATACATTACGGTGTGGGGACTCGACCGCTCCTTCTGATGTTTGTGTAGTGCGAGCATTTCGATCTTATTTTTTTGTGTTTATCTCTGAACGGAAGTCTTTCGCCGGCTAGAACAGTTTTATTTTCATACTCAAAAGCAGCGACTACGACGGGATTTCACAGCTATAATAATCTAATTTCGTTGTTCAGTCCACTGTGCTCATTACACTTAATTTTTTGAAGTAATGTCAGCTTTCAGATTGCTGTGAGTTTTTTTGAGTTGTATGTTACGCATTCATTGCTTCATTTCCTAAATATTGTCCATAATTATCTTCAAATAACTTCTTGGAATTTTCGAAATTATCCTGAATTTCGTTATCACACGAAGGTATTTCTCGTTATTATCTGAGACGTGATGTAGTTATATTGTACTCCTGAAATGCTATCAGCGCCCGTTGTTGGGAGACCCTGCTTAAAGCGATCGTGGTACTTGTGTGTCTTCATTTTAAAATTTACATAATTTTAAATTCACGAGCTTCTAAAATAGACTTTTCATGTTTCAGCATAGTTCAGTCGTAGTTTCTGAGCTTATACAGCATTTTGGAGACTTCAAGTTGAAGTGGACGTTTTTAATGTAACAAAACTTATCCATGGAAATGAAATAGAGTAAATTAGTTCCATTAACTTATGCCCCTTAAATCTCAATATCTCTTCTTAGTCCGATATAGAGCAACCGATGGAATGAACACAATCGATTTACCTGTTTTCTGGCACACTCTTTCTGACTTTTCGTCTCTATTATTTTCTATCAAACTTCGTTATTTTCAATGCTACGTTGGCTCGAGCCATGTATAGCTGGCAGCTACCACAAGGTGTACATGTGTAGTGCATGCTAAATTGCGAATTGAAATTTGAGAACTATTTTATGGTCATTATTTATCTATGAGTAGAAACATGCTCATGAGAATTGGACTCGTTTCAGAGCAACATAAACGCAGTTCCAATTTATTAACGGGCCTAAATTACAGAATCTGCCCGGGCCTAAATTACAGAAGAGGAAAATTTTGTATATGATATGATTCATGCGCATATTTTCATCCATGTTTACTCCTCAGGATGGCACAACTTATGATTTTGGGGAACTGCAGTCTAGCTGCTTCCCGTGGGAACGCAGAGCCAAATGTGCCATCTCGGATTCCTGCTTCTGCTGCATCAAAGGAAGAGGTGGAACCAGCACTGATCCCACGGACCCCAAAGAGAAGAGACCGGCCAACCAATAATTTCTCAAGACTGCCACTCTTGTCAGAGCTCCACACCATGTCTGCCACCTTCTCTCGCCTCAGAAATATTTGTCAATCATGATACGTCAGAAGTCCGCAAGCGTTAGCAGCAGAACTAAAAAGGACTTTATTTCAATTTTTTCCTCAGTTCTAATTGAAATAATTGTGATGCTAGACAGAACAAAAGTGAATGATGCTTAATTAAATAGCAACAAACGTTGATGTTTTGTTTGTTGACGTAAATAGTATGCATTAAATGCAGGTGTGTATTTACACAGGTCAAATATCACTCTCTGAGCCAAGCTGCCGTGTAAATTTCAGAAGCAATCCTGGGGTAAGCTGCTGATGCACCTTGCATCGAGGAGGAATAGAACACTGAATGTGAGTTCCGCACGTGTGCTGAGGTAGAAGAGAGTTACAATGCTTTCATTTCATTCATTTTTTATGAACGTTTTTGGGGAATGTATTCGTTTACTTTGAGAAAATTGTCTTTAGCCGTTGTAAACCCGTTGTAAAATTAAATATCCTGTTTAAATTATCCGAGGACAGGGAGGAGTAGAGCTTTGTCTCACGGAATTAGAATTTAATGTTTCACACTTCGGTGCAAACTGGACGTAGAACAAATAAATCACTGTGTCTTGTCGTGAAAGTGTTTTCACGATCTGAAAATAATGTAATAAGATCAAGTTGAATGTACTTCTGCTGCTTAATTTTCCTTTGCAGGAGTCAATTATCTCTTACTTTTTCTAAAATTCTTTTTCTATAAAGGAATAATTTTGGAGAAATCTCAATTCATGTAATTTAGCAAAGGTTCTCGAAAATTTTAAATGCGAATTACATTCGTTAGCAGGAATTCACTGAAGAACAGTTTAAAATCGAGATATTTTCTACTCTCATTTCAAAGAAATAAATTTTCTGAATTTCATGGGTCGTGTTGACGATTGAAATTTACAAGTTCAATGTGAATTCTAATTATAAAAAGGATCATGCAATGAGCCGCCGGTCAAACGACATGAAAATTTGGTGTCTGCCAGTATTTGTGAAATTCAAAGGTTTGGCTGGACAGTCACTATGGTAATTCAGCCAATGTGTAGACGTTATACCTCGTGAAGCCTTACTGATTTTAGAGCCTATACGAACTTAAGAAGATAATGAACTACTTACATCAACCCCTAACTTGGAAGGGACGTACGTACATAGGAGCGATAGCGCAGATTTGGTCTTACGGACATAAGGAGCTCCAGCTAAAAGATTTTTTTGCCATTGCTCCTTCCAGTTCCGACATTGGCACTGTGAGCCCGTGAGCAAGCCTCCAGAAGATATCGTCATAGTAAACTAGCGTTCAGTGGGAAGAGTTGAATAATTCAGGGATTGAAACAATAGCCCAATCAATAAACCAAGATATTCAAGTTAAGAATTGAATTGCAGTTTACTATTGGGATTTTTAGCTACACCACAGATTTTTTCTCTGGCGCGTTCATCTGAGA
The DNA here is from genome assembly GCA_014899125.1 of Orchestia grillus. Classification (NCBI taxonomy): domain Eukaryota; kingdom Metazoa; phylum Arthropoda; class Malacostraca; order Amphipoda; family Talitridae; genus Orchestia; species Orchestia grillus. The sequence goes on from VOMN01031115.1 coordinate 21,676, forward strand.
ATTCAAATCGAATAACGAAGGATTAAATAAAACTTCTTTTCCGAATTCATCAGACAGGATAGTCCATTCGTTTTCAATTACAGAGAGAACAATTCCACCGATTTGCTGGGAATGCTGACAAAGGAGAGAATTTTAAAACGTAGCAGTGACATCGAGGGTGTCCTTGAATTTATCCTTGAAGTCCTGGCGAAGATAAGAGCGTTTTTTTTGGAAGCTATTTCTTGGTCAAAGCGGCTCGTGCAGATGAGGTGGGGGCTGAGGGTTCAGGCTTTGGAACACAACAGCTACAACCTTCGGCGATCTTACAATTTGCTGTGCGTTGCCAGGGGTAGCATCGAGTTTGCAGAGCTCCACTTACGTATTTTCTGCCGACCTAAAAAAGAAGACAAGGAATTCAAGTATTGGGAACGAGAGCAGATGGTAAAGGTTTGGGATTTAAAATACCTCTGATGATATACGAAATCTTCAGATACGCACAAAATACAAAGATCTGTCAGTTTTTTTTGTTTTGTTTCATATTCGAAGTGAAAGTGCATAGTGAAGGTGAGTGATTCCTGCACTTGTAAAAGCAACAATGACTCTATGTTAGGGGCTCTGAATAACTGAATACTTACTACCGACGAAAATGTACTAACTCGCTGATAAAGAATGCTAGTGAACTTTTAGTTATTAGTTTTATCACACTGAACGAGCTATTAGTGAGCAGTACGAAATCTTCTCTACCTGGTTCTATCCACTTCTCCAACAGCACATTCTTGATAAATATCCAAATATCCAATGATGAAGTTGTTAGACGCAGAGCCTTTCGTTCCTTCAACTCATTGAACGCCAACAACGCACCTGAAGACAATTACCTGAGTGCACCGAACAGAATATGCTGTATTTAGCGTGCCAATTTTCTTTGGAAGAATTTTCAAAGGCTTGTTTGGCGCATGAGTGTGGATGTACGAATTACATATGTACTCGTGAACAAATAATGGGTTTACTATAATCATCAAGATTTTAATAATAATTTCAGCCGAATATGTTCGTAGCCTTCATTAAGTCTCACCCCTGTGTACACCCGACACGCTCCGTTGTAGCACTCTGAAAGAAAAAGATGTTTTATTATAGTAAAATATGCTAACAGTTTTTTAAATGATATAAAACATAGGTCAATATCTAAAGTCAAATTGATGTAGAACCTGATCTTCCATAAAACGGAACTTCGGGAATGAGCTTAATAATATAATTCAGAAATTAAATAACATACGAGACAAAAAAACGAAAGATAAACAAGAGCAACTAGATAACACGCGAGCCAAATAAAAACCTCTTTTGGTTTCGAAAATTTCCTTGTAAACGTCCTTGTAGAACGTTTCGCTCTGTGACAAAATTTACCTTATGTCTAAAAATATGAATAGCTCTGAATAAAGTTTGTGGCAGTTATTATTAACTACATTTTTGACAAACGGGGTTCCTTCTCGACCAAATTTTAATTGACATTAAAAAACTATTAAGAAGTAACATCTATGATTTCCCTGAGTAAATTCATCTTCTTTTTACAGGAAGCCCGTTTATAGAGCTGAATTTGTTCACTGGAACAATTTTTGGTGATATTTTGGATACATTGGAAGTAGTTTGTACACCTCGTCCCGGGCCACACTGGTCAGCCGCCTTTTAGGGAACATCGTGTTTCGTCTTCCTTTCCTGAGAGGAGCACTCCGCTTGGAGTATCGAACTCGGTACCTCTTGCTGGGATGCAAGTACACTATCAATTGCGCTACCGAACCACGGGGTAAAAATAACTTAATATGTAATCGTCGTTCCTACTCACGTGGCACTCCTTTGGCGTTGAGGAACGTGCTCTGTAAAATAAAGATAAGTCTGAGACCTTTCATACAGAAAATCCATAAACTCTTGCTTCACAAATACCCTAAAGCTAAACCGTGTTGCGCCAGCTAAACCACTGAACGTGCTGCGACACGGACGATAATTTTCTTGAACGTCAGTAGAGCGACATGGACTTCCCGTGAAGAACTTTTTCTGATTTTTCGAACAGATGTATGAAAATAAGGTCTATTTCTTTTTAGGGAACTAATCAAAATTTGTATCATACATTAATAACTTCAACTTCAAAAGACCATTTAAGACTTTACTTAGCACAGCTGACTGACATCACGGATGCAAGACGGAAAGAAAATTGATTTGTGAACGTAGCGACAAAAATTCTACTCTCCGCAGCTCAACGTCAAGGCAAACGCGTTGAAATTGTTCATGTTTGATGGGATGACCGAATGGTTCAGTATAATTTTCTCAGCATGCAATGCGTGAAGGGGTCTATTTCAATAACATTGTATTGAGATTTAGCTACGCACCACAAAGCACAACTCTCGCTTCGGTTTGGCCGAGGCGCAGGCGATGAGGCAGAGGGCGACCAGCAGCAGCAGCTTCATGGCGGCAGGGGCGGCGGCTGCTGAAACAAAGCGGTCTCGTCACAGAATGTACGGCACGGGGAGCTTGGATGATGTGACCCACGATGACATCAACTGTATTTGTGCTAGAAAAGTCTCATAGATATTTTAGGGGCGTCCAATACACAGCGAATCAACATTCCAATTCATGTCGTCCTTGCAAAGCAGTCATTTATGTACTATTGTAGCATTTATAGTGCGCAATTTTACATCTGAAATTATATGATTTTATTAGGTTTTAAATAAAATAAGTTTCGTATGATTATTGACAAATAAACAACGAAATCATTGTTACCCCTTAAATCTTTTTGTGAGAACATATCGCCGTCAAACAATATCTTAAAAGCATCGCGCGACGAATGTCACGAATGTGAGTGCGATCGACAATGGCCTGCGTAGACAAGTCTAAAAAGGGATACAAAACAAATTTCAATCTTGAATTATCACTTTTGACGAATGTCACTTCCCGAAATTGAATTTGTTCCGTTGATTAAATTTCGACGGACAATCAGCTCATAAAATTACGACGTAGACGTTAGAATGTCCGGTAACCAAGAGGGCCAAGTTTACAGCGCCAGCCCAAAATGAGGGGCAATGGGTGGCCAAATCCGTGTTGCAGACCCCGGAAGAAGGAGGCTGTTTTCGTGTTTTCACCAGGCTTGTACGGCCTAATTTATTTCTCCAGCGCGCGGTACGTGAAAGTGAAGGGGCGCTATATTGTACACACTTGAATTTCACTCGAAATCCAATAACTCTACAGTCCACACGCACGCAAAGGAGCTCTCAAGCATTTCAAAAATTCAAGTACAAAATGACATAGGGAAACAGGATATTAATTTCAGAGGAAGCGACAGCACCTTTAATATTCAAGCTGTGAAATATGCTGAATTTAGCAAAGTGTAAAATGACATGGTTCACAGAAGGAATCCCTTTTTTTCCTTTATATACAACAAATCTAACCGTACATTAGGTAGCTCTACATGCCTCACCTCACGCGTAGTAAATGTGTTCAGGTTAACTGGAAGAGGATTGCAATACGACTGACACCACACAGGGGTTGCCGTCTGTATTTATCTTTACTCACAGTTGTAAGACTGTATACAAAAGTTTATCCATCCCTCGTCGTTTTTGAGTGGACTGAAAGAGCAACATAAATCTTCTGCATGAGGACAGCAAAGTTGTACATTGAAAAGAGTAATCAGATACAATTTCTACAAAAAATGTATACTGAAATTAAGCTGTGCACCGTCGACTTTACTGTTAAAATTGTCTTTTCCTACGAACCAGGAACCCGCGTTGGATAAAATTTGTATTAATCTATGCCCACTCGAGTCAAATTCTGTGAATTAGAAATCTTTGATGAATTCCGAGTTTCTGAAATGAGAGCTTCGAGATGAATAGTAATTGTGCGATATGATTATATCATGGAAAGTTGTTTTCGTTGTGCGACGGAACAGGACTTGGGAAGCGACATGAGGATGATCCTTTCCCTCCCCCCGGCGCGCATCCTCCCTACAGTATTCTGTTAGTGCCGAGTATCTTGTTGACTAATTTTTTGTCCGAGGAGCTTAGTGTACCGGCAATATTTAATTGCCTATTGATTCCATAAATATCATTACAATTTATGAGCTTTTCCAATAAAGTGGGAGTTTTCAAACTTTTCTTAGGCAAAGCTTATTTATTCCAGATCCGAACGTCTTAACACGCTATCCAGGCCTGGAAGTCCTAACACGCTTTCCAAGCCTTCCAAGCCTGGATGTCCTAACACGCTATCCAGGCCCAAATGTCATAACACGCTCTCCAAGCCTGGATGTCCTAACACGCTATCTAGGCCAGAATATCCTAACACGCTATCCAGGGCAGAAAATCCTAACACGCTATCCAGGACTGGGTATCCTAACACGCTATCCAGGCCAGAATACCCTAACACGTTATCCAGGGCAGGATGTCCTAACACGTTATCCAGGGCAGGATGTCCTGATGCGCTATCTAGATCAGGAAGTCATATCCCGCCATTCAGCAACACGAGTAAAGGCATCAGAAAGAGTTTTATTCCAGGTAGCAATTCTCCGTAAGCCAACTGGACCATAGAACTGAAAATTCGCCCACGCTGGATGTTGTCTCCATTGAGAGGTTATTTATTGAAACCTGACGTTTGTAGCTTTCGAATTCAATTTATTGAGTTCGATGTATAAGCTTTATTGGACGTCGGTGGCGGAGCATTGAATGCGATGGCAGATCATAAAAAAAACCTGCCTGATTTATGAATGCTCTTGCATCGCATCAAAGGGCTTTGTAATAGAAGAATTATGACGTTTACGGCTATGAAAACATATTTAGTATTTGCAACGAAAAGGAATTTTTTGATCACGCTGTATGTACTTTATTACAAGTCACAGAAAACAGGCATTTTTGGGACGTTCGCCAGCCTCGTATCTGTGTCAGACACAGTCAGCGCTAACGACGACATCCCGACGACCTGATCATCGAGGCTCAGTTAAGTTGTTATAATTTTGCAGTCAAGTACTTCATGAATGTAGTAAGAATTCAATCAAGGTAATTTAAAGTTACTCTGCAAAAACCTGAAGATCTCCAGCACACGTGCGCAAAAAAACGTTTGTCTATGAAGCACGTTTGTCTGTGGAGTAAGTGTACAGCATAATTTTCTCTGCGCACAGCACTTCCAAACTATTGAACAGCTTTTCAACTCATGCGCTACTCTGAAGCTTCATACAGCTATTTTAAAAAGTCTCTTCGCAGTAAGTATTTTATCTCAAAATAAATATCTACAACGTACTGTTTAACTTTAAAAGAATGCAAAAGACTTCCCGAGACTTGGAAAAACGTTATAAGAGGTGTCGAAAGTGTCGTTCTGTATTTGCAGTCTGTAGGTTGGCTTTTGTACACATGTATTGAAATGAGGACTGAAGGATATTGGCTGACCCCCAGCAGCATGCGCAGTGATATCCAAGTTGCGCATGCGCAGGATGAAATTTTTTTATCGCGGAGTGACCCTTTTGAACGACAACAGATATTGTAAGATATTTTAAGATATTTTTTCAGACTAAAACCATTAGAGCTATTGCGCACCTGGACTATAATGAGCACACGTAAGACTCTTTAAAAGCATGGAAATTCTGAAATTACCCAACCATTATCAATTTTCGCTGGGAAACTTTATGTTCAAACCCATCAGAACAAGTGGTGACCCAAATCTCCATGAAATAATTTCTGCCCAGTTCCATTCCCAAGATCATGTCACTAGAAATTGTAATAAATTATTACTTCCGTATCACTCGCACACCAAATCCCACCATTGCATTCTCTTCGAAGGCTCTAAATTTTGGAATTCCATTCCTCCAAACATACAACAAAATGCTTCATTTAGATGATTTGAGATTAATCTTGAAGCCTACTTTCTCTTGTTGTATTAAAAGAATGTGCGTAAATCTGTGTACATAAACCTACGAGGATATATGTATGTTCAAATATATAGTGTTTATATAGTCCTTTGCTCGATTACTATCTCATACCATTTTTGTAA